>JASPKZ010001521.1:0-69622 GCA_030220185.1 Diploptera punctata
GTGCTGTTCCATAGAGCTATCTAATCCTAATTACCTCAAGGATAATTAAAAAAGGTAATTTTATTTAAAATAATGATTTACTATAAGATAGTTCACCAGAAAATTAACAAAAAATAGATCAAGTTATATTGAATTGCACAATAAGATTCTCAATGTAAACTCAAGTTTTTTTTATTGAATAATGATTAAATATTTATTTATACATGAGATAAGAAGTGTTCTGTATCCTACATACTAGACCAACATCTGTTCTATTTTTGTGGGGAAAATTGCTGCAATAGCTATGAAAAGAGGAAAGTTAATTCACTGACTAGCATAAAAAATAAATGTTCCAGAACCATTACGTTTTGCCTCGTTCATAGAAACTAATTTAAACTTTGGCCATAAATAAGTATCTTGAAAGATTGAGACTTACTTAAGGCAATTAAATTTTTGTATCCCATTTAAATTATTCGCAATCATGCAGCACATTTTCATGGAGGAAGTTTTTTTTTTTTTTTTTGCGCGCGATAGTGTGTTTTGTCATACTTACAGCTATAGCGACCATGATTGAAAGTTCAACTTCCTACATGTTGGTGTTGCCAACCTAAATAACTATACTGTAATATTACACATTACAAAACGCGTGTGGGAAGTAAAACCACTGCCCTGTATGTATAGCCCTAATGCATTCAATGTATATACAAAAAAATATCCAAAAGGTAGTGTTAATATACATTATACGAAACAAATCACTGCATTTTAAATGAACTGAACTTTATTTGAAACAATATAAAACAATAAATACGTGCTTGCCGCCATTTTACCATTAATTGGTCTCACGGCCTCCTATAGTTTCAACTAATAAACATTTCCCACACTGTTAACGTTAGTCAATTGTTTATAATGAACGCAAATATTTCCAACAAAGATATTATTTTACTATTATTTATTATTTTGAAAGCACCATCCCGCAAAAAATAATGTACAACGCACGTTTGTGAAGTGTTTTACAAAATCTCGGAAATTAAAAACCTCGCTATCGCTCGGTTTTTAAACACTTTCCTCAATTCTGTAAAAACCACTTCCCAACCTCGCATCGTAATATACTATTACGGTGTAAAAATAACGAACCACAAATTTGAAAAAAAAATACTGTCCCCGCCCATCTATATAGGCTTACTATGTAGGCTATGTAATTCAGAAATATCCTGTGAGTTTAACCAAATATTTTTTGTACTTAAAATTTGAATATTTTAGTAAAAAATAAAGAAAAAATTACTTAACTACATGCTACTATATATGTTTATTATTGTCTCATCCTTGAGATCATTACTGCCTAATTTGCTAGCTATAAATATCAGTAAAAACAAATAAGGTTAAAACTGTGTATTATCAAAATGGCTCACGTAAATTACTCAGAATAAACAAAACAAAAGAAGTCATAAATAAACAAAGAAGCTCCTATACAGCTCAAGGGAAAATGTTTGCTAGGAAACATGCGTGTTCATCGGCTTTTCATTTTATACCAAAAATTGACGGTACGAGTGAAAAATGATATTTTTGAAGATCCTAAATACATGGAACTATACGCAAAACCTAAATAGGTGGGTATTATTTTATAAAGTAGCTTACTTTCTCAATGTTAAATGGCAGTAGATTACAATATTAGCTTTTATTGTTTAAGCTATTTAATCCCTGTTATTTAGGGCCTATTTTAATATCCACCCATCCATAGTAATTCTGCCCGAGGGCAGGTCTTTCACTGCAAGCATAGCATTTTCATGCTACACTTTGCAGCTTTACTAGGGAATTATAAGTGTGGTAGCTTCCCATTACTTTCAACATCGGTGAAAGAGGATGATTATGATGATAATAATAAGGATGATGATATGATGGTCGGATGATTTTCGGGGACCATTGTGCCCTATACTTCCTGACATTTGCCTTGAGGAAAACCCCCCGAAAAAAACTTCATCCAGGAGCTTGTCCCGACCGGGAATCGAACCCGGTCCCGCTGCGTGGCAAGGCAGCACGCTACCTCGAGACTACAGCGGTGGACTTACTTTAATATATTTCGCCTATTTTCTAATGATGTAAACCCTCTTTCGTATTAATTTAGTTTTACTCCATAATGTACATCCGATTTCTTTATCAAGAATTAGCGCCCTTATGATTCTAAGGGGATTTTTGTATCGACTGAAATTAATCAGTTTGTTGTCTTTGTCACATACTAAATAACAGTAAAAAAACTGGAGCTGAAAGTAATCTTCATTAAAATTAAATATATGGTCACATGTAGAAACTGTATTAAATGGGATTGGACATTTAACAACAAACATTGGAGATTTTTTACAAGTTGCGGAATTCGCCTAGGAACAAAAATTAATAATTACAATCAGAAATAGGATGCAGAAAATTAAACACAATATCGACACTATTATACATCACTGGGACTCTTATGGTATTTCTCTAAAAAAAAGTCAAGCTAAAAATATGAATAAAACGGCGTTCTTCTATACATTATATGGATGTAAAACATTGTATCTTACTTTAAGATAGGAAAAAAATTACGAGTACTTGAGAATAAAGTTCTTAGGATTTTCTTGGATCAAACACTAGACGAATGGAGAAAAAATACCACGATCTTATGGGAAACCACATGAAATAAGAACAGTTAAATCTCATAGACTGTAATGAACAGGACATGTGACACAAGGGGGGATGAAAGAGGGACATGAAAACTTCTAATAAAATCCGAGAGAAAGCGCAATTTAGGTAGGTTACGAATACAATGGGAGAATAACACGGAGGTTAAGTATAAAGGAAACGATTAATAAAACAGGAGGGATGTATGGAGAGCATATGTCCACGCGGCCTTGAGCCTCCGGGTTCGTTAGTACCAATGAGTTAATCAGCAAGCCACATAAAGAGCTAATAATAAGATAATTTCTCATCACATTTGTTCTGATGGCATGTTATATATACACTTATTTTTACTCTAGGACTAACAGTGACTTATTATTGTAGATTCCTGTTTGATTCATCTTCTGGGCTAAATGACCGTGGTCCATTTTTCTTGAAATTCGACGTTTCGTCTACTACTGTGGTAGTCATCTTCAGGAGATTCTGCGTGATCTCTGTGAACTCCTCAACAGTCGGCTGCAGATAGGCTTCACGCAGAATCCCCTGAAGATGTCTAACAAATTAGTAGACGAAACGTCGAGTTATAAGAAATCCGGACCACATCCATTCAGCCCGAAAGACGAACCAAACAGGAATCAAAACACCGGCCGTGAAAGCCTACAATTTTACTTAATACTGTAGTTTCAGATACTTGAGCATCACAGCGATAAATAAGAGTTTCATCGCTAAAAGAAGTTCATGTGAACCTGAAGTCACCACCGAAAAGAGAGACGAGTGTGTCCCGGCGCCATATCAAGAGCAATGCATGATAGAGCCATGTGTTGTGGATCCCAACAACCCTGAGCCTTGCGTTATAATTATAGGGGCCGGTATCGCAGGCCTTTCTGCAGCCCATCGTTTAGTTCAATGTGGCATCAGAAATTTCACGGTCTTAGAGGCCACAGACAGGTATTAATCCATTTACTCTTTAAAATGTATTGTATTATTATATACAATCCATTATGGATCTTGATTTTCTCAAACAAGACAGTCTGCTTTCATCTGTAACCTCCGAGAGTGTTACTCTATGAAGTTAATACTTTCAGATTTTTTTTTAATCTTTACATTTCAGACAAATTGATTTTACAGAATTCATTATTACACTGGTCAACAGTGGTTTTGTTGTCCTTGATATAAGATTAATTTCGGATATATTTATGCTCACAATTCATGAAACTATCAATGATTTTGGAAGATTTGCTCTGTTTTTTTTGTCTTTATTTTCATTTTTCACTACAAAAATCGGAAAATATGAAAAAAATATAACATATATTTATAATGTCAATTGTTTTTTTTTTTAAAAATCAGTATGCACTGACGTAAATGGAAAGAAAAATATCGAAAACCCATGTTATACTTCAGTGAAACGCCTTTTATAGGATTTTCTTCTATAATTTTTTAAGACGCAATTTCTTTTTAAAGACCAGCAGTAATCTGTCATCATGTGACACTTCCCATCTACCTTGATTCCTTTCCTCCATTACTTTTAGATCCTAGCGAAAGCGCGCTCTCTGTTCGCCGCTATAATTTCCTAAATTATCCGGAAATCTATCCAGATGACTGTGGAGAAAATGTAACTTTATACTCATATTTGCTCCCAAAATCTTGAAGCTTATCAACATGTTTTGCACAATTTCTTTATAATTTGGTGTTTTATAGTTATTTTCTACTGCCAATACAAAACCCTTCCAAGCTTCACTTTCCGGAACATTCATAACTTTGGTAAAATTTGCATCTTTCATCAATTGCCGAATTTGAGGACCATCAAAAATATTCCGCCTTTTAACTTTTACATACTGAGCTTAGGAAATGTTCTACAAATGTATTTGAAACATTTTCCTTCCTTGTCCAACGCTTTGACGAATTGTTTTATCATATCCAGATGCACGTCGTGAGTACTTTAATTTGTTTTCCAAATAACTGTGATCACGGCTGATGTGCGGAGTGAGGGGTGTGAGAGTGGGGATCACGTGATGTTTGTACACGCAAAAAAATGTGCAGAAATCAAATCATGACTGGAAATATAAATTTTATTAGTAACAAGCCGTTTACTGTAAGATATAAGATATGCAAAAGTCATAAAAACTAGAGCACATTCAGCACTTTCATGAATATATTCGTAAACTGTGCACTTGAAAACATAGAAATTCGCTGAGATATCCAGGGCAAAAAAAAAAAAAGAATTTGTGGACCTGTATTATTGATGTTTCGTAATATTCGCCATCTTTACGGATTTATGGGTCTCTAAGGGTCATTTTCCCCAGGCATGAAAGTCAGATACTTCACACTGGTTATACTTTTAAATAAATACTGTGTTCTTAAAAACTGACGAAATGATAAATTATATTTAGAATATTTTTTTAATGCATCATAATAAAAGAAGAGATGAGATTTTCATTCATATTCCAGTATTAATTTAAATTATATTTCCAATTTATATTTCAGTAAACTTACTATTCAGACAGAACTTCATTCTCGTTATATTTTCTTAAAGCGAACAATTTTCCAACTATTTGACTCTCTTGGCTTTTTAAATACTACTATTATAGTTTTCTATTTTCAATGTTTTAATCCTGTTGTTATATAAGGATATATCCAATTGCAAGTGGATTATATTAATATAAATTTAATTTTATACACTGCTCAAAACAATTAGAGGAACACTTGTAATAAATTGAATAAGTAATTGTTTTTTAAAGCTGTGATGCTGAAAGTTGGACAATATGTAAATTGAATTATTAATTCTATCATTGGATACAAATTTTAAAGATCCATGGCCTAAATACAGAGAAATTACCTCAAATAACAAATATAGAGATTTTTTTTTATTTTGGAAGGCACTGGCCACTTCTAATTAGTAAGCTTCCTGCTGTTGCTATAGTGACGAATGTTGATTATTGCCTTGTTTATTGAAGTCTCTGACAAAATGAGGCATTTAAATGAGTTTGAAGTGTATCATGCTCTACATCTTTTACGACAAGGTCAATCTCTGCGACAAGTGGCTAGAGAGCTTGGGGTTTCTCCTTCCGTGGTGTCCAGGTTACGCAACAGGCACAGAGAGACAGGTCAGTATTGTAGAAGACGTGGCCAGGGCCGTAAATTTAAAACAAGCCCCCAGGATGACAGATACGTTGTTCTTTCTTCTCTTCGACAGTGTACAAAAACTGCAAAAGACCTGCAGAATGACCTTCATATGGCTTCCGCCGGATTTCAGACCAAACCATAATGAATAGATTAAGGAAAGAGAATATTCGTCCAAAAAGGTTCGTTAAAAACCACGCTTAACAAATGGGCTTAAGGCAGCAAGACGTACGTATGCTCAAAACCATGGTGATTGGAACCTGAACCAGTGGGAGTCTATGCTCTTCTCGGACGAATCCAGGTATCGTATTACACGTTGTGATGGTCGATTGAGGGTGTGCGGACGGCCAGGAGAAAGATTTTCTGTAGAAGCTGTACAGGAAATTGATAGATTCGGAGGAGGTTCCATAATGGTGTGGGCCGGAGTTATGTACAACAATCGTATGGACCTTGTACTTGTTCCCCAGCGACTGAATGCTGTCCGGTATATCGAGCACGTTCTGGAAAGAGCATGTAAGTACCTGCTGCCATTGGAGTAGGCCCTGGATTTCTGTTTATGCAGGAGATTAATGCCAGGGCACCCCCCCCACATTCTGCGGCGTTGTCCACCACGGATTTCCTGAGGAGGAATGAAAGAGAGTATGGAGGAAGTGGCCAGCGGTCAGCCCAACAGGACCTCAACCCTATTGAAAAACTTGTGGGATTCTTCTAGACAGGAAGGTTCAGGAACCCGACATCAAGCTCCACCAACTCTGCAAGCAACTTGGAGAAGATGCTCTGAAGGAGGAATGGGGAGAAATATCCCGCAAAAGGAAATCCAGAATCTTATTGGGAGCATTGCCACGAAGGTGCCAAACTGTCATCGAATGTCGTGGAGGCTGATACCACGATACTAACTCTATATAACAACTGTGTAACTTTGAAAAATAAGAGCACAGATTCAATTGCTTACATAGCGGAAATTATTTGAAAACTTAATTGTCAGCGTTATTAATTTTTTTTTACTGACATGAGCAATAAATAAATAAATAAATAACCACAACATAATGTACTTTATTAATTTCATGGTTTGTACCTTTATCCAATGAAAAAATATTTGCATATTGAACAGTGTTCCTCTAATTGTTTTTGAGCAGTTTTATATTAAATTTGGAATTTTTCACATTATGAGGTTCAAATTCATAAGAATTCAAGTAATCGTGATTATTTCATTTACCTCATACTTCTATATTTCTTTAAATAAAGCACTGCAGTATCGGCAATTTCTTAGCACCATAATCAGTGAAAAACAGCTGATGATGGTGATAAGGAAATTGCCGATACTGCAGTGCTGTATTTAAAGAAATTATAGAAGTATGAGGTATGAAATAATTACGATTAATTTAATTCTTATAAATTTAATTATTGAAACTACAGGTGTGGGAGACTAACACTATGAGGTTTTATTTTAATTATATTTGAGTTGTGTTTTTTTTACTAATCGCCTTTATTTTTCTTTATAAGGAAATATGAGGTGAGTCAAAAACACAAACTCAAATATAAATAAGTTTAATTATATAATTATTTCAAAATATTTCAAGTTATACATGGTACTACTAGGTATATATGACAAATAATAATAGACCTTATATAGATTAAACGTATAAAATGGACAGAACAAAGTAAGAAAATAAAGATGTTGCTAGACAGAGTGCTCGAAAGAAGTGAACGAGAACAACTGCGGTGGAACTTCATAAAGAAGAGGACAAGAAATTGGATTGGCCACTGGCTAAAGAAGAAAATCGCCGCTGAAGGATTGACCTAGAAGGAATGGTTTTCAAACGGAAAGAAGTTAGAGGCGGACAACTACATCAGATTGATAGACAATATTAAAATAAATGGTTTGTATGCAGATACAAAAGAAAGGCTGAGTTAAGGAAAGAGTGAGAAAGAATGCTGCGTTTGCAGTGAAAGACCCCTGCTCTTGCGCAGAAACAACTATGAATTATTAATGAATAGACGTTTAAAATGTCCCACTATTTATAAAATATTTTCTTAACTACATTATAAGGGATTTGTTTCTAAATGCCACCACTATATTTTACGTGCTTCTGATTTCGCTCTGGGCGGATGTACGGCGTTAATGTGGTCAAGTTTGAATTTGCATAACACTTCGGCAGATCCAATTTTTGTAGATGATGTATTCTTCTATGTGTGTACAGAGATTGAGGTGTAGTATGTGAGTTCTGTTTATACGTTTTCGTAGCTATAGTGTGCTGTATGAAGGATGGTGGTAATGAAGAGAAGTGCCGGCAAGTAGTCTACTCCTGTCGAAAAATACCAAGGGCCCCCAGGCTCAACGTCCCTATTCAACGGATGAATCGCTATCAACAGTGCCACATGGGCCTTCTCACTATATGCAATGCGGAGGGATTTGCAATTTAATGCAGGATTGCAGTGCACAACCTAGCAGTTTTTAAAATTGTCCACCATCCCCTCCGGGCCCCGCAAATGCAAATTTTATAAGTCAATTAATTTAATCAACCCTCGCCGGATATCGAGACCCGGCCCCAGTAGTCAGGAAGCAGGCATGCTACCACCTGAGCCAGCATGGCGGATACTACATCATAAGATTAAAAATATTTTATACCAAGAAAGTCCTTCGGTATATTTATTTAAAATCACTCAAAAAATCTTCATGGGTCTGTGAAAGATTTGACCGTGTTAAACATAATATAATAAATCTGAAAATGAGGAATAAAGAAAGAAAAGGATGGACATATTCCACCAATGTGAACGTATGTTACAACTATAGGCTACTATTTAAGACGATACAAACAACACAAGGGATAGAAATGTTTGAAATAGAGAGTAAATTTAAATTCGAAACGTCTTAGAGTATATGGAATACTCCTGAAAACTGTAAAAAATATAAAAAAGTACTGAAAAGTTCCAAGATAACTTGCCTACGAAAATATATACACCCAGGGTTACACTACACACATTACGTCGATGATCCAACAAGAATGGCTTTCTTTCAAATTTCTCTCAAGTTGTTTTAAAACGATATATCATATAATCATTTCAAATTTGCAATAGAAGGAAATATATAAAAAAGCTTCATGGATGTTCCATTACACACTTACGATCATAAAAAAGAACTCATATAGGACCCATGTATGTTTTTCGTGTTATATCTATAGGCCCACATTTTCTTCTGAATTATAAAATAATTAAGAAAAATGACGTACATTACCATGGACTTAACTTATTTTCATGTATAAGATCTGAATTATTTAATAATATATCTAGCAGTAGTAAGTTACAATGTTATACCATAATAAAATTACACTATATAAAAAATAATAAAATCAATGATCTTTTCAGACCTGGCGGAAGAATCCATTCATGTTGGTTGGGAGATTCAGTCGCCGAGATGGGAGCACAATACATAGAGGGAGGCTGTGTGACAAATCCCGTCTTTACCTTGGCAGCGCAGGAAGGTCTCCTCAAATCGCCGCTTCACCGGTCAGATCCTACCAAAGGCTTGTTCGTAACGAGTGAGGGTCGAGCCATCGATCTGCCCATCAGCATTACAGCATATCACACATTCAGACTAATAGAACAACAGGCGGCCACTCTGTTCAGTATGGGTGCGGAAGAACCCACGGCACATTGATGAACTTCGTAGGCGCCCGAATTCAGCAAGAACTCCACAATTTTCCAGAGGATCAGCGGTATGATGCGGCTCGGGTAATGTATGGTATGACCAATTGCATGAGATGTCGGTGTGGAGACGATCTTTCGAATGTCAGTGCCGATAACTTCGGTAGTTTGATCGAGATTCCAGGAGGAAGCGTCAAAGTTCCTCTGGGATTTGTAGGAGTACTGGCTCCTTTACTAAGAGATCTCCCTGAATGCGCAATTAGATATTGTAAAGCTGTTGAAAAAATACGTTGGGGATCGATTTGTCCAAAAGGAGGACCTCGAGCAATCGTTAGATGCTACGACGGTGAAGAATATCAAGCTGATTATGTTCTGATTACAGTTTCCCTTGGAGTTCTCAAGGCTATGAGCAGTAAGTTATTTTGTCCCGCCCTTCCAGCAGAAAAAACCGAAGCTTTAACTAACTTGGGATATGGTTACGTGAATAAAATATTCCTGGAGTACTGTAGACCATTCTGGGTCTGGAGAGAAGGTGGAATCAAATTGGCATGGTCAGCGGACGAACTAGCGGACAGAGCGGATTGGGTGAAAGGGTTGTGCTCTATCGAGGAGTTGCCAGGTAGTCAGCACGTTTTGGGAGCTTGGGTGGGAGGACGAGAAGCTTTGAACATGGAAAAATGCTCTGATGAAGAAATTGCTGAATCTATAACACGTCTTCTTAGACAATTCACAGGAGATCCTTCGCTTCCTTATCCTAGCAACGTGTTGAGATCTAAGTGGTGCACTGATCCATATTTTCACGGATCTTATAGTTATCTAGGAGTGAATTCCAAGGTGGGTCATCAGAGAGAACTTGGTGAACCGATACCTGGACCTTGTGAAGACATTCCTCCAATTCTTTTGTTCGCCGGTGAAGCTACCTGTCCAGGGCATTACTCAACAGTTCATGGTGCAAGAATCAGTGGTATCAGAGAAGCTGAAAGAATAGTTCAACTAACTAAAAGATATAGGGGACCTCCGGTAAAGTTATGATAGTGTTTAACATCAAGTAGAGAGCTCCCCAGCAACTTTAACGCTTCTTTAAAATCTTCAGTTTTTGGTAGATGTGAACTGCGTAAAATGTAATAAACTGAACAAAAATTCTCATTGGTTTTTATAATTTATCTTTAGTTGTTACTATGTTTTACAAAATGGAAATCTTCTTTGCACGTGTTTATAGGTAGGGGAACGTGGGGCAGAATGGGGTATCTAATGTTTGATCCAATGTATTTTACATTATAATTAAGTAAAATTTTGTTCTCTGATATGGATATGTTCATTGGTATTTAATAAACAGGAAAACATAATCACATTACAAATGAATAAAAAAATTCGGGGATATACATCCAATAAAACTAGAGCAAAACATTTGCCCCGTTGTGCCCCATGGATGGGGCAGAATGGGGGTACTAATTTTTTTATGTATTTGGCAATACTAATTAATAATATTTTATCAGTAAACTTATAAACTATAGCACAATGATTCATTTTTCACAAAATACACAAACATGAGTGGCATCATCATCATCACTATCGACTCCAGCACAAGAGTTGTGAGCCCACTGAAGAAAAGAAGGATATCCTAATCCAGCCCCTTCTTCTGAAGAGTCATGACAGTAGAGACAATCATCTTCCTCAACGTCATTTTTGGCAGAGCCAGAATGATTTTTCGAACTAGGTAGGTTTAACCTGACTGCCTTAACTTTGGATGGTCCTGGTTTCGAGTCACTTTCAGGTAAAGCCAAATCATCTTTTTACAGGCCTCTTTTCTAATTTATCCTTTTCAGAATGTTGCAGTGCACTTCTCTATGTTGATGATGTCAAAATTGCACTGTCGCCTCGATTTTTTAAAACTCGCTTGTTCTTTTGAGACCCTTTTGGAATGGGTGTGATATTTTCTTGGCTGGCACTTTGAAAATGACTGTGGTTTGGCGACTCTAGATTTTCAGGGAAGGAAAATGTTTCTGAAGTCAGATGTTCCTGAGGTTTGGAAGTGTTGCCTTGCTATTATTATCAGAAGCAATCTGAATGTTTGTTGTTGAAGAAGGCAAGAAATCTGCATCATCAAAAACATTCACATTAACTGGCCATATCCCAGTTTTTTTTCGAAAAGCATTGACGGCTGTAGCCATTGTTGAGGCACGTACGTAAGCACTACCCGTTCCGCCAGTTGGAAGGCAAGTCCTCGAAATTCATTTACACTGAGGCCGAAGAGTTGGGCTTCCCATTTTTTTAGGATATTCAAGTTCGGTTTCCTGCTCTTCACTAAAAACGCAGGAGAAATTTTCCATCGATTGCCTTACTGTGGAATCCACATTTTCTCTATTTTTCTTCACGTGTCGTTCCAGAGTTGTTTGAGGCACTTGGAATTGACTAGCTGCCGTTTTGTACCCCATTGATCCATTAACGGCTTCTAGCATAGACACAAGGGACAATTCTTCTCTCTGTGTCTTATTTTTATAATTCCTCACCATTTTGAAACTACACAGAGGAAAAGAGTCAGTCAGTAATATGAAGACCGCATGGGGCAAGACGGGGTAGTACCCTGTCTTACCCTACCCCATTCTGCCCCACGAACTCAATTATAATTTATGACGTTATGACCGGATTATTTTGAAACAAAACCTAACGCAGTAAACATGTTTACAAAGAAAATGGAATAATCTTTAACACAGTAATTGTTAGATATTATTCAAATGAAGCTTAGATGTATTTGCATGCACTGAAGAGAAGGCGTAATATTGCAAAAATCTCTTCACAACTGACCACACAAGCAAAAAAGTAACAAAGACTTCACCGATGGCGAAAACTGATCTGTACACGCAGACTGAGACGTTACAGATATCCTTTTGAGAAATCATTCCGATATATCGTGCCACATAACTGAGAGAAAAATACACGTACCCCATTCTGCTGCCCCACTACCCCGTTCTGCCCCCTGTTCCCCTATATATTACGTTTTTTTCTTGTGAAATTCATGCACATTTTAATAATATTTTTATTTTTAGAGATATTATTGAATGTCAATTTTACCAGACTTCGTATGAGGTACAAAGTATATTTGATAGATTATCATCTCATTTTCTACAATAAATAACCCTTTAATAGCTTGAGAAAAAAGTATTTGTGAGAAATTTAATATTTTTTTTTAATTCTAGAAAATATGTTTCTAGATATGAAATATATTTTTTCCAAAGATGATTTTCTAACATTATAATTTAAAAAAATATGATTGTGAAAAATTGTTAGTCTGATGTACTAGTGGTTAACATGTTAGTATCCGGTTCTGAGATTCACGACTTCAAACCGGCCTGAGCGTAAAAATCAAGAACACAGATTTCTTCGGAAAGAAACGAAATCAGTCCCGTATAATAGATTTGTGACACGAAAAATAACCTCAAGCCTAAAAAATAGACCATTTCATACCCAGTTTGAATAATGGCGCTAATGACCTTAGCTCTTAATGAATTCGTTAAAAATGAAAACCAAATGTAGGCAAATCGTCTTATAAAATGCTGATTGCCATATTTAAAAAGGTCGTATTTAATGTTTTGCCGCTAGGAAAAATTAATAAAATTAATTTTTGTACGATAGTGCGTTTTGTCTTACTTTTAATGCAATGATGACCATGATTGAAAGTTCAACTTCCTACATTTCCTGGTTGCCATGTAAATAGGCTAACTATATTGTAATAAAATAATTATACTGTAATATTGCATATTACTAAACGCGTGTGGGAAGTAAAACCACTGCCCTCTATGTATAGGCCTACTACATACAATGTATAAACGTACAAAAATATCCAAAAGATAGTGTTAATATACATTATACGAAACAAATCACTGCACTTTAAATGAACTGAACTTTATTTGAAACAATATAAAACAATAAATATATACTTGCCGCCATTTTATCAGTAATTTATCTCAAGGCCTCCTGTAGTTTCAACTAATAAACATTGTCCACACTGTTAACGTTAGTCAATAGTTTATAATGGACGCAAATATTTCCAACAAAGATATTATTTTACTATTATTTATTATTTTGAATACACCATCGCGCAAAAAATAATTTACAACGCACGTTTGTGAAGCGTTTTACAGAATCTCGCCTCGATTCTGAAAAAAACACTTCCCAACCTCGCATCGTAATATACTGTAAAAACGAAAGAAAACATAAATAAATACATTTAAACTAATACGTCACGAAGTAACTGCGTCTATTGAACAATTCCTCAATAGGCCTAATTCGAATTTGTGGTTCACTTTTGATGGTTTACGGAATATATATTTATTTTGTTAATCAAATCATACGTACAGTATATAGTTCCGTCGCAAGAAAAACAAGATAGCTGCTAGAGCGACTCTTAAGTTTCGACTTTAGGGTAAACCCCGACTCCTAATGGCCGAATTTTGCTTACTTTTATAAGAAAATGCCTTTCCCATTTCAATTCAATGGAATATACAGTGTTTCATTACAAAAATTCGAAAATTGCAACCGCTAGAGCGATTTTTAAATTGTTGTTTCTATTTAAATAAAATATATTTTTTTCTTGTTCTTAGTTTAATATCTTCCTTTTAGGTACTACACATGCTCCATTCCACCCGGGTCTTACAGTGACACGTCCTGCCGGGAGACAATGTTTAATCTTTGGATCACATACATAATTTTTTACCAAACAAAGACTGACACATTCATACTAAACAGGCGAATGTGATGATTATGACGCCTAAATTATATTCGGGTATTATTTGGGCTTAACATTTCAGGACATTTGTGCATGAAGACGGCTAATGACTTTAGTGTCAGATGCAACACATTTGGACACCAACCAAACCATACATGAGTGAGTGTGTGCGTGTCAACTTTTATCATAGTTATTTTCGGTGTCTACTATGTAAGATCAATGAATAATGTATTTTTTAAGTTTTTCATGAGAACAACCTCAATAGCTTCTTTATTTCGGAATTCGCTAAAAGCAATAAAAAAATTCACTCCAATTTTATATTTGTCATTTTGTAGTATAATTATTAGTTTGGTCACATATCGGTTAGAATTAAATATTAATTAACTCACTGGCTCTATCGAACCCGTAGGTTCATGACCGCGCGGAAATAAGCTCTCCATACATCCCTATCCTGAGCTAATGTTTTCCAATCACCCCCTGTATAATCTACTTCCTTCAAACCATGGTTAATGTTATTCTCCCATTTCATTCTTGGCCTGCCAACTGGTCTTTTCCCTCTGGTTTTCCTACAAGAAGCTTCCATGCAGCTCTTTCATTCCCCATTCATGACAAATGTCCTGTCCATTGCAGTCTACGAGACTTAACTGTTATTGTATCTGGTATCCTATAAAGACCATGTTAGAATTTAATATTACTTGATATTAAAAATGTCCACCGCTGTAGTCTTGAGGTGGCGTGCTGCCTTGTCAAGCAACGGGCCCGGGTTCGATCCCCGGACGGGGCAGTTTTTCTGGGTGAGGTTTTCATCGGGGTTTTTTCTCACCTGTAAGAAAAATGTCAGGAAAACTTTAAGGCCCAAACGGTCCCCATCATCATCATCATCCTTCACCGGTGTGGAAAGCAACGGGAAGCTACCAAACCTACAATTCCCTAGTAAAGCTGCAAGCATAGCATGAAAATGCTATGATTGCAGTGAAGGACCTGCCTTCGGGCAGAATTACTATGGATGGATGGATATTAAAGATTGGATATTCTGTGCCAGGAGTGTACCTGTGTATGTTCTAACGGAGAACAAGTACTCGAAAAGTGACGATTCCGCTATCAGATTGCATTTTTCTAATATATTTATTCACTCTTTACTGAATACGGAGTATTTGAAACACACAATATTCTGTACTCATTTTATTTCGCTAGGTGAGACAATGGACTAGTTAGTGTAGAGCCTACACCAAATTAGTTTACAATTTATTGGATAATCTGCCGTCCCATAAGGATAAGTTGGCTATTCCATTTGAACGTTGACTATAATACATGTTTTTCATAAGTAATGCCACGAGTGATTTACAAATTATCGATAAATTCACGACCTACGAAGTGAGGAGTAAATTTATCTAGAGAATTTGGAAATCAAGAGTGGCATTTGTTAGGACTATTTACGAATAAAATTAAGTTGTTTACTCACAAATCATTGTTTAACTATAGTTATTTTAAAATATTTATATATTTAATGTAAACGGCGATGTTTGAAAACAAATCAGAAATGTGAGGTTATGTTCATTCTACTTGATCATATTATTTATTGCCAAATAAGATCGCAATATTGTAAGAGTGCACCCAAGTGGAGAAATAATGAAACATCAAACTATATATCATAATCAACATTACGGGTTATTAATTTATTTTTTTAGTAAACAACTCTGTAAAATCAAGGAATCTTTTCATTATTTGCTATATTCAATGTATTTGTTGGAGAAAAATGATGCTTTGACCTGTTCAGAACATTAAAAAGGAGGAGCTTTCTTTATCACAAAAGCAGGAGCTGATAAAGAGAAATCGATAAAGAGCGAGGTGAAACACGACTGTCATTGGTTGTAAAACAAGATTCATTGAGATGTGATTGGTCATCGACTAGCATTTGTGACATGAATTGAATAGCCATTATAAATATGGCGATTTTAAGTTAAAATTTCCTCACTTCCCATTAAATTTTAAATCATTTCTCGCATTTTTTAGGACGAAAGTCAACATATTTTCTTCAGGTAATTATTCAGATACTGCAATAATAATTTCTGCATTTTTGGTTTTTTATTTAAATTTATGTAAGCTACGTACACTCCTGGCAGAGAATCTCCGAAGCTTTTAAAAGGCTCTACAGCGACAATTTGGACATGCTTTGGTCTTCTCAATAAGCCTGTTCCATTACTTTATGTCCTGGACATATTTAACCAACAATTTTTATCTTCACTGATTTGATGCCCTTTATTAATATCTTCTCATTTGTTTTTTGACTTGTATTGAACTTAATGATTACACAGCTCTACAATTGTTTTTTGTTGCCCAGCATTTTTCTGTGAATTTCTGTTTTCAAGTTTACGAATATATTCATGAAAGTGCGCGAATGTGCTCTAAAAAATTATAGAAGAAAATCTTATAAAAGGCGTTTCACTGAAGTATAACATGGGTTTTCGACATTTTTCTTTCTATTTACGTCGGCGTATATTAATTTTTAAAAAAACAATTGACATTATAAATATATCTTTTTTTTGTTTCATATTTTCCGACTTTTGTTGTGTTAAAATGAAAATAAAGATTAAAAAAGAGCAAATCTTCCAAAATCATTGATAGTTTCATGAATTGTGAGCATAAATATATCCGAAATTAATCTTATATCAAGGGCAACCAGACTTGCAATGGCAGGACATGTGGCACGAATGGGGAATGAAAGACGTGCATGGAAGCTTCTTGTAGGAAAACCAGAGGGAAAACGACCAGTTGGTAGACCAAGAATGAAGTGGGAGAATAACAACTATGATTTGAGGGAAGTAGATTATACAGAGAATGATTGGAAAGCATTAGCTCAGGATAGGGATGTATTGGAGAGCTTATGTCCGTGCGGCCATGAACATACGGGTTCGATAGTGCCAGTGACTTAGTCATATATATTAATTTACATTATATTACTTTATGGTAATATCCTTATATATATTAAATAATGTAGTTAATTTCTACAATTGCATTACAATATTCTAAGATGATGTAGTTATTTATATTTAATTAATTTAACCTAATCAATATTTACTGTTTCATTCCATTCAATTAACTTAGTTTAACCTCTCAACCTTATAGGTATTTTTTACATGCCACACGACATTGTCACGATATGTCGGGAGAGGGATTTTAAACTCTGGATCACACACATACTTTTTTTGATCACACAAGGATATGGAGGGCCTCCCCGAATAAGTGAAGAGTTCAATATGTCAGTGCCTCCTCAGAGGCAACGCAACACTCCAATTAAACACACATTCATACTATATATGGCGAATATAATGATGATTACAATGGTCAGATGATGGTTGGAGGCCGTTTGTCCTTCCTTACGTTCCCTGACTTTGTCTTACAGTTGAGGAAAATCTTGAAAAAAATCATCACACATAGGAAATTTGTCCCGATCGGAATCGAACCCGGGCCCGCCGCGTACGAATCAGCGATACTACCCCGAGACCACAGACATGGACTTCACTATTACATAAAATGGTTAATTTTATCATAAGTAATGTCACGAGTGATTTCCAAATTATCGATAAATTCACGATGTCACGAAGTGAGGAGTGAATTCATCTAGGGAATTTCGAAATCAAGAGTTACATTTGTTAGGACTTATTTAACGAATAAAATTACGCTGTTTAACTCACAAATCATTATTTAAATATAGTTATTTTAAAATATTTATATATTTAATGTAAACAGCGATGTTTGAAAACAAATGTGAAACATTTATTATGTTTAATTTGTTCATCACTGCAACCAAAATATATTACTTATTGCTTAAGGTTCGCAATATTGTAAGAATGCACCCTAGTGGAGAAAAAATTAAACACATCAAACTGCTTTATAACCAACATTATAGGTTTTATTAATTAATTTCCGATGTCCTATATGATGTAAATTTGTCCACCGCTGTGGTTCTCGAGGTAGCTTGTTGCCTTTGCACGCAGCGGGCCCGGGTTCGATCCCCGGTCTGGGCAGTTTTTCTGGGTGAGGTTTTTATCGGGGTTTTTCCTCACCTGTAAGACAAATGTCAGGAAAACTTTAAGGCCCAAACGGTCCCCGAAATCATATGGCCATCATCATCACACCACCATCCTTATCACCATCATCCTTCACTGGTGTGGAAAGTAACGGGAAGCTACCACACCTACAATTCCCTAGTACGCTGCAAGCATAACATGAAAATGCTACGATTGCAGTGAAGGACCTACCTTCGGGCAGAATTACTGTGGGTGGGTGGGTGGGTGGGTGGGTGGGGTGGGTGGGTGGGTGGGTGGGTGGGTGGGTGGGTGGGTGGATGGATGGATGGATGGATGGATGGATGGATGGATGGATGGATGGATGGATGGATGGATGGATGGGTGGATGGGTGGATGGATGGATGGATGGATGGATGGATGGATGGATGGATGGATGGATGGATTGGTATGGATGGATGGATGGATGGATGGATGGATGGTGATGGATGGATGGATGATGTAAATTATATTTTTCTGGAACGTAAATTTCCTGGGAAATAATACGTTTAAGAAAGTGCAAACAGTGATTTTTTTTGTGGTATAATAAATTGCTACAAATGTTTTTCTATCATATCTCGCTAGCAGTATCTGGTTACATTCGTGCACTATATATACAATCTGGGTGCCACTTGCATTCTAGGATTCTTACATCTCAATATATAATTTGTTATATTCAACACATTTCTTAGAGAGTCAGTCACTGCAAAATAGTGTTCTGACCTATACAGAATGTTAAAAAGGAGAGCTTGATTTTCTTCTTCTTCTTCTTATTCACTTCCTGGTTTAGGCAAGAGTTGCCTGTTCCGTCTTCACTAATAGATCTAGGACCATCTCTTCCGAGGACGTCCGACATCTCTTCTTCCTCTTGGAAAATAATGGAAGATTTTATTTGGTAATCTTCTTTCTTCCATTCTTTCTACAAGCTCTTTCCACTGTATCTTGTTGTTAAATATATTTTCTTTTATGGAGTAGATCTGCAGTTCTTCACGGATATCCTCGTTTCTTATCTGGTCCATTCTAGTGCAGCCTTTTACTCTTCTTAAAAATTTCATCTCGGCTGCTTGGATTTTACTTTGTTTGGTAGTGGTAATCCAAGATTCACTCCCATACAAAAGGACAGGGACAGCCATTGTTTTATAAAATTTTAATTTTGTTTGTTTATGGGCTTTATTATTCAATGTTCTATTTACTGTACCACAAATAGCTTGAAACTGATGTGTTTTGTGTTCAATATCTTTATCATACCCATAGCTGATGTCACATCCTAAATATTTAAAGTGGGATAATTGTTCAATAATTTCGTCTCTAATTACTATTTTTGCACGCAGAGTATTAGCTTGATTTTAATATGATAAAATTAAATTGATAAAATCGAGGTGAAAAAAGACTGCTATTGGTTGTAAATCAAAATTCATTGAAATGTGACATTGACTCCCATTTGGGGCATGAGTTAAATAGGAGTATAATTAATGTAGTTGACATTTACAATATTTTATTATAATATTCTAATTATATATAGCTAATTATATCTAATGTAGTCTAGTAAATGAGTAGCCTACAATTACATAAAAGGAGTTGATTACATCTAACTTTGTAGTTATTTAATCAATTACCGGAGTATCGAATAAAATAGGACGCGTATGTCCTGTATTCTACAGTTGAATCATGTCAATCTTACATTCTTATCTTCTAACATTTCAATACACAGGTGTTGAGTTTCATTTTATCTTTCATTATTTCCTGTCCAATGGCTCACATTAAACACTACGTATAAGTTACCTTCTAATGTCTCGAAAGTTTTGGTTAGTGATGTTAAAAAAAAAACTTAACAGGGCACTGAAACTCAACATTGTCACCATTATTAGCACTGGCCTTGACCAGGAACGATATACAGATTATTTTATTGAACAAAGGAATAAACTTCACATCACTAATTAATTTTGCTTTCGAATAATTACACAGTATACAGCAATCGCTTCGTCATTGAATGGCAGATAAGCCTTAAAACCGAAACTTCATGGTTCGATAAACCGACTGGTAGCTGATTTCACATACATATGTGTTAATCATAGAGATGGCCACTTTTATCCAACCATTATAGGGATGACATGTGGTCAACATGTCGAATCCCTCAGCGTTATAGATATATTTCTCAAACTTGAGCCGCTACTTATTGCAGCTATCCAAATTTCTCACGATGCTGAGTGGGCACCAGTCCCATACTGGCCAAAATTCTGTAAGTAAAATGCAAAACCCATGGGGACTCGAACAAGCGCAAGTCCCGTAGCTATGCACCAAGGCATGATCCCTTAAGTCAATATTTAAAAAAAATAATATTAAAATAGTATCTGATATCTCTGTCGTCTTCAATTAATTACTATTTCTATTAAAACAGGCCTTTCGGAACATGTTTCATCCATCAGCTTTTCAAATGGTACTCAATAGTGTTTTAACAGAAATTATAATTAGTTTAGGACGACTGAAATTTCAGGTACTTATTTTAGCATTTTTTTAACATTTGACGTAATAACCCCAACGGCGTTTTTAATTACTTTTAAAAGTATCGATATTGCCTTGGCTTAAACCATTCAGCTATGGCGCGAGACAGATAAACCTAAAGATTTTCACAATGTTGACTATAGAAACAAGGAATAAATTATGTGCTGATTATATTGGTAGCGAATATAGGCACGTGATAGGATTCACGGACAGAATACAGTAAATAAGAGTTAAAAATATTATAAGTAATTAAAACGAATCTTTTAAAATTCTAACTGAAAGAAATACTTTTATTAAAGCAAGATATTCAGACTGATTTATGGAATAGTCTTAACTAACATATAATTAACAAATAAGTAACATAATTTTCTTTTAATTACGAATAATTGTTTTATAAACTCACTTTATATATTTGATGAAATTTCTCTGATGTCAGTCACGTATAAACAATATTCTTTAACAAAATTAAACACACGGACGTAAAAATGGCTTACGCACAGCATTTACCACAAAACAAAGGACACTAACGCAAGAGAAGGGCCGGCAATGCAAGTCCGTACTACACGGTACTAGACTGTCAACTGTTACTCGAGTCTCGTACAAGCAAAGGGGCGGGGGGATTGTTTACAGTCCTAAGAATGAGAAAATTGGATGAAAAGTCGCCACTTTAGCCGATTTCAAGTTAACGTTTTTATCCTTTATTTACAACTAAAACTAAAAGCCAACACATTTCACAAAGCGGTAAATAAAAACTACGCGGACATTAAAATACCATCATTATAATATGCTGTCAATGTTAGTGAAATTAAATATCTGAATGGTCCTAAAAAGAAATATATAAATAAGGATTTAAACAAACGATTGATTTTTTTTTCCTCAATGTCCCAGGTTGTCGTTTCGATATTTCTGGTGTTCTCTCCTGTTGGATGGCGTACTTGTAACTCACTTCTGAGGTTGGGGCGCCTGGGAGGCAGAGTTACGCTGCCCAATAATATGAGAGTTGAAGATCATAATGATGCACCAGTAGAGGCCTTAAACTAAACTTAATCTAATTAGGCAAATATGATATTGATGATAATGATGGCCAGATGGTGTTCGGAGACCATTTGGGCCTTAAAGTTTCCTGACATTTATCTTACAGGTGAGAAAACCCCAAAAAAAAACTCACCCAGGAAACTTGTCCCGACCGGGGATCGAACCCGGGCCGCTGCATGACAAGGCAGCACGCTACTTCGAGACCACAGTGGTGGACAGGAACGAAAAAAGGAGAGGTTTATTGCATTGAAAATGATGTTACTGTAAACCACTGGTTAGGTTAAATAAGTAAAGTAAAGTGATCCCACTGCAGACCCTGAGGCCCTTGGGGTAGTAGGAGGTTAAGGCTCCCACTTTTTCTAGACAATCGGCACTATGTCAGCCGGGTTGTCAGCCCTGCGTGACGGCCGCCTTTACCCCCGGAACAAACGTCTGGTACTCATTTCCGTTAGAGGCTGAGTCGACCCCGGGCCATAGTGCCGCCAGAGGGTTTGGGTCAATTTAAAAATCCTGACCCCAACGGGACTTGAACCCTCGACCCTCCGGCTTGTAGCTCAGTGCCTTAACCACTACGCTACGGCGTGCCCCTGAAAGTAAAGTGATCCCACAACAGGCCCGGAGGTCCTAGGGAGTAGGAGGTTAAGGCTCCCACTTTTTCTAGACAATCGGTACTTTATGTCAGCCGGGTTGTCAGCCCTGCGTGACGGCCGCCTTTACCCCCAGAACAAGCGTCTGGTACTCATTTCCGTTAGAGGCTGAGTCGACCCCAGGGCCATAGTGCCGCCAGAGGGTTTGGGTCAGTTTAAAAATCCTGACCCCAACGGGACTTGAACCCTCGACCCTCCGGCTTGTAGCTCAGTGCCTTAACCACTATGCTATGGCGTGCCCCCCGGTTAGGTTAAATACTGTTCTCAATTAACTTATGTTTGCTTTTATTATGGATATTTAATTACTTAACTAATGTTTAATCAATTGGTTATTCTGTACAACTATTATTCTACCAGTTATATCATATGGATGCAAAACATGGACTCTTACTTTAAGGGAGGAAAGGAGATTATGAATATTTGAGAATAAAGTACTTAGGAAAATTTCTGGACCAAAGAGAGATGAATAGACAGGTGAATGGAGAAAATGAACTACATGGTCTTATAGGAAGCCAGATAATAAAAACAGTTAAGTCTCGTAGACTGCAATGGGCAGGACACGTGGCACATATGGGGAATGAAAGACGTGCATGGAAGCTTCTTGCAGGAAAACCAGAGGGAAAACGCCCAGTTGGTAGACCAAGAATGAGGAGGGAGAACAACATTAACTATGATTTGAGGGATCCTTCCATGATCATCTTGGGAATGCTTAGTCTGTTCATTCTATGCACATGTCCAGACCACTGTGACATTTTCAATTTATTTATTTTTGACACCTCTGCTTCTCTATGTAAGTCGGGTAATTCACTATTATACTTATCCAGTTTCCTCTGGTGTTATGTCCAATACACTTCTTAGATTATACAGGGAATAATTGGAAAGCATTAGCTCAGGATATGGATGTATAGAGAGCTTATGTCCGTGCGGCCATGAACCTACGGTTCGATAGTGCCAGTGAGCAATTAGTACAAATATTCATAAAAAAAATGTATTGATATTATCTGTGTATGTATATGAATGTGAGAAAATGTAAACAGAACATATAAAATATAACACCAAGTTCGTGGCACAAATGGGGAATGAAAGATGTGCATGGAAGCTTCTTGTAGGAAAACTAGAGGGAAAACGCCCAGTTGGTAGACCAAGAATGAGGAGGGAGAATAACATTAACTATGATTTGAGGGACGTAGATTATACTGGGAATGATTGAAAAAAAAAACATTAGCTTAGGAGAGCTTATGTCCATGCGGCCATGAACCTACAGGTTCGATAGTGCCAGTTAGTTAGTTAGTTAGTTAGTTAAATAAATATCCACAACTGTTGTCCAACTCAGGGTCAGGGATGAGCTATGGCCCAAAGCTGTTTTGTCCACCACAAAACCCACTGGAGTGGCAGAGACTCAATCTCAAGAACCCAGCAATGTGAGGCGAGAGTCTAACCGACTGCACAATGGAGCTATCACAAATTTACCTTACTTGTAAAAACCTTTGTATTTTGAAGAAATATGTTAAAAATAAATAGTGGTACAAAATCATATACATGTGTGGTAAGGTTGTTAAATTATTAATGGGAATTAAATTTAATGTTTCTTGACTATAAATGGGGAAGGTGTGTGTGTGTGTGTGTGTGTGTGTGTGTGTAAGAGTACGAGTGTGCTGCATGTTTGTGCATGTGTGTGTCTTTCGAAACATCTCAGAATATAGCAATCAATTAAAAGAGTTTTGTTAATAAGCAAAATTAAACCATTAGAAGCAGTAGTTCACCTGAAACAAAATATAATAAATATGAATTATTGTATTGTCATGGGTTCTCTACAAGTATACAAAGTTCAAGTCGATCTAATGTCTCTAAGTGGGTGAAAATCGTGTTCAAAGATTCCGTTACATAAATACAAAGACACGTTTTTTTGATTTTCTGATGATTCTGGGCAGGATTTTAGAAAATGAATATGAAATTATTGTATTGTCATGGGTCCTTAACAAGTATACTAAGTTTCAAGTCTATCCTATGTTTCTAAGTGGGTGAAAATCGTGTTCAAAGATTCCATTACATAAATACAAAGACACTTTTTTGATTTTCTGATGATTCTGGCCAGGATTTTAGAAAATGAATATCAAATTATTGTATTGTCACGGGTCCTTACAAGTATACAAAATTTCAAGTCGATCGAATTATTTTAAGTGGGTGAAAAACGCGTTGAAAGATTCAGTTACATAGATAGATAGATAGATAGATACAGGTCAAGCTAATATAAAGCGTGTAAAAATAGCTCTAGTGGCCACAATTTTCCAGTTTTTGCAACAAAACTCATATATACTATTGAAGTAATACAATGAAGTTATTAAGATAAAATCAAATGTTTCATACTTCTCCTCACATTAATCTTCTAAGTAGATCGCGATTTCAAGACCACGGTCCCATCCTCAGTATCATCTTGACAACTGATGTTATGTCGATCAGATTTCATTTTATCTTAAATTAAACCTCATAGTGATTAAAATTCATTGGAGAACATTTTGTTTAAACAACTCACCTCATACGATTCATGCTTCCATGATACCGCAGTTTCAAACACAGTCATGTTCATCCTGAGCCATAACTCCGACTGACGAAATTCTTTGGCCGTCAACTGTTCTATTGTCACCATCTTCAGTGCTGCCATCTGTGATTGAATTTATGAACTTCGAAATCAAAGTAATTTCGTTAGGAATGTCAAAATTCATTGATCTATCCTTATTTTTCTAATGTATATTTCTTCCAAACTGTCAATTCCAAAGGCTTCTCTACTTGTTTTAAAAGTTTAGCCTCTCTTTCAATTTTATGATGTTCTAATAAACTATGTGCAGCAATTGCAGATTTTTCAATTTCACAATTTTTAACATTTCTGAAATGTTCTTTTGTATGAGTTTCTAAATTCCTTTAGTAAAATCCTATCATTATAAATGAAGAATAAAAAGAAATTTTGTAATTCCCGGAGAAGAAAAAAAACTGTTTTGGAGGTTCATCAGTCAGCCAACAGAGGGAGCAGAAATCAACTTACAGGATAAACAACTGCAAAACAATGTCATGCAAAAGCGACAAAACCAGGTCTGCATAAAAATCAAGAAATATGAGGTGAGTCAAAATAACCATCTCATAATAATTAAAAAAAACTGCGTAGTGTTATTTCCTACATCTATTAAAAAATTGAAATGGGGTTTCCCTGAAACCCAAAATTAAAAAATTGCTCGGTCTTTTCACTGTTCGTCTAACATATTTAAATAATTGGCTTGATATTAAAATTAGTGTTTTTCGCTAATTTAAGAGTCAACTACAGAAAGATGTATTCTGTAAACCAGTAAAATTAAGCAATAAATGACTTTACGGAGGGAATTTGTTTTCTGCTTATTCAGTTTCTGCACGAGGTGACTCTATTATATTTAAATGCGATTCTTAATTAGAATTGTTTGTTCCGATTTTCTTTAATTTTCTGTTTTTACCTTTTTCTTTTCTCACTCATTACACACCCACGGGCAGGTGCTTTCACTGCAATTATAGCATTTTCAGGCTATGTGTCTTTCGCGGCTTTACTAGGGAATTATAGGTGTGGTATGCTTCCTGTTGTTGTCCACACAGGTGACGGACGATGACTGACATGAATACCTGATGAATTTATTGGGGTACCTAGTTTGGGCGGTCCTCCTGTTGACGAATTAAAATTGCCTACCATGCCAGGAAGCAAACCGGTACCAACGTGGAGTGTAACGTAGGAAGTAATGATCTATAGCAATTAATTCGTTTAAGGTCTAATCGCAGTTGTTGACAGAGTGCGCTGCTGTTGTGTTTATGCAGGAATAGAACATGTGACACTGCTAACTATAAAGTGCAGAGGGGAATGAGAAGGGGGACGCTGACAGTGCAGGTTCTCGTAGAAAGTTTGTTAGCTGTGTACATTGCAATATGTAAATTATCTTTCTGCTTGTGAATTAATCACTTTTCTTGGAGACTTTTAGGTGTCTCCATACTTATACAATACAAACGTGGATTTATAATATAAATTATTGTATCGACGCGAAATCACGTTTCAAGAGCGACTGATGTGGTTACAAGTGCTATTAAAAGGCAACTGTGATTCTTTGCCCACTGTACACTGCCTTATATTATGTCATGTGCACAACAAGCAGAACTTCACGATGCGTCTGCCTGCAGAGATATTTTGAATGACTAACAACAGACTGCTGAAAATTGTTGTATTAAAAGTAATGTTTTGTTTATTCTATTTGTAAATACTTATAGGAAACTTGCAATGAACTAAGTCACAGATATGAACTCAACTGAGTGAGATGGAAAAAAACTTAATACCCCATCTACTACTACGACATAATGAAAAATTTATTATGTAGTCAGTGTCAAACAGTATTTATTAGGACATTCTATGTTGCTCTTAGTTTGTAGAATATATGAAAACTATTCAGCTTAGCCATCTTTTACTGCGAGCATATGCATTATTTTCATGTCATGGTTACTTCATTCATGATAGCATTGCCATTATGGCAGGAGACATTAAATTGCCTCTCAGTGGTATATTGTGTCGATGGTGGTGGACTAGTGGTTATGTTCTTTGCCTCTTGGCTCGAAGGTCACATATTCAAACCCAGCTGGAGTCAATGGATTTTTTAGGATGGAAAAAATCCAAGGAGCAAGTCCTCTGGGAGAGATTTTATCCTATGGGTCCCAAATATGAAGATTTTCAAACTTGTAAAATAACCTTAAGCCTTAATAAAGAGGCCTCTAAGCAAAACTGACTGACATTCATCATCCTAGTTGCCTGCTAGATTGGGTTAGTTTGTTGACCACATACCATTCGTAACATCTATAGGGAAATTAACTTGGTCTAGTACCCCTCAGGGGTCCTCATCTAGAGGATATGTGGATGGCGACCACAAGGTGCCCAAGCTGAGCAAAACATTTCTTCCACTTACTTGTGTTTTGCACTCTTTTAACTTTACTATCTAACCTCTCTTGGTTAACTCTTGTTTTTTTCGACCCCGACACTATTAGGGCATCCGAGGGCTAGGGAGTCTTTCCTTCTTCCTTTCTTCTTTCCTTTTTTCTTTCCTTTATTTTCTTTTCTTCTCCAGAAAAGCCTGACCAGAGGCTATAAGATGGCAGCCCCATCACTGGTCTTGCCTTCCTTTGGCCAGCAACCAATCGAAGGGACTATTATTATGCTTTCAAGTCTTATACGAGAATTTCCTGGAAACGCTGGAGGGAAAATTTTCTATAGGATCGTAACAGGCCTTGGCCTAATACTTGGAAGGAAGAAGAAGAACTTGGTCTAGTAACTCCTAACAAAGGAGAGACTAAGGCCCAACGATGGGCTGTTATGTCATTGTAAATAGTAGGCAGTGATATATTGCATCACAGAACCAAGTCTATGAACGAGGTGATGTACAAGCATCATAACAAGGACCACATAGGTTTCCATTGTGACGGCATGTTTTTCACAATCTTAGTCATCACACAGAAAGTGATATTAACTGTTAATTGAAATTCATCGGAGAACATTTTTTGACAACTCACCTCATAAATTTCATGTTTTTCATGATACTACAGTTTCAGACGATGTCACAACCATCTTCAGCCATAACTCTGACTGATGCAAATATAGCTCAATGAATTTTGATATTCCTATTGAACAAAATTCGATTTTGAAGTTCATAAATTTAACCATAGATGGCAGCACTGAAGATGGTGACAATAGAAGAGTTGACGGCTGAAGAATTTCATCAGTCGGAGTTATGGCTGAAGAAGGACATGATATCGTCTGAAACTGCAGTATCATGAAAAACATTAAATTAATGAGGTGAGTTGTCAAAAATGTTCTCCGATAAATTTCAATGAATATATCTACATATTGCAAAGATAGAAGCAAAGGCTTCATAGCATTTGGTGGGCAGGAATTACAACGTATATAGAAAAAAATTTGCATTTAGATTGGTACTTGCTCAGGTAGCTCAGATGGTAGAGCTCTTGGTCTAGAGAACCAAGGGTCCCGGTTCAAGTCCCGGTCTGAGTATATAATTTTTCTTTTCAAATATATCTCATAATTAACCTTTTTTTTATATAGGAATTATCACTGTGAGGTTCAATTCAATATTAAATTAAAAGATTCTTACCTCTCCTCACATTATTCTGTTAAGTAGATCGCGATTTCAGGCCTATAGCAGGCCCATCTTCAGTACACTGTTGTTGACCGGTGTTATGTCGCTCGGAAGAACCACTTCTTCTTCCCTCTGTTGGTGGACCGATGAACCTCTTGATAAGGTCAAAATTTGCGGGAACTTCGAAGTTCATAAGTTTTCCTTTGTTTTTCTGAATGTGGATCTTTTCCCAAACTGTAAGTTCCTTAGGTGTCTCTATTTGTTTAATTAGACTAGCTTTTGATTCAATTCGATGTTTTTCGTACCAAGCATGAGCAGCTACTGCTGACTTTTCCAATTCTCCATTTTTGACATTTCTAAGATGTTCCTTCACCCTTGTTTTCAAATTTCTTTTCGTTTTTCCTATATAAATTTTGTCACAATCTTTACATTTGATCTGATAAATTCCTGATTTATTTTCTTCTTCAATTTTTTCATTTTTGTTGGTTTTAATTATCCTATTAAGGCTGTATTCATTCTTAGGTGCTAATCTTATATTAAACTTTTTGAAAATTTTTTGAAATTTGTAGTGTTTCAATGGATGGTAAGTGAATTTCTTGAATTTTATTTTTTCTGTTGTTTTATCAGTGTGCTTTCATTAATTAATTTTGTCTTTTGAATTTATTTATTTTCCTGTGTACCATGCTTTCATCATAACCATTATCTGTTGCCACATTAATTATGTATTCTTTTTCTCTTTTATAGTTTTCCTGGGCTCATAGGAATATTTACTAATCTGTGTGCTAAGCTATTGAACACTGCCTCTTTGTGAGCAAAATGGTTGAAACCCGAAGCTTTAATATAGTTGTCTATATGAGTATTCTTTTCTATAATATTCCAAATTCTATCCTGTTTTCTTTGTTTCGTGTTAAATTAAGATCCAAAAAATGGGATTTTGTCTTTCAATCTCAGTTTCCATGGTGAATTTTATCGTTCTACTCTGGATGTTCAAAAGCTTCAAAGCATCCTCAATTTGTTTCTGTTTGACAATAGCAATTACGTCATCAACGTATCTGGTCCAAATTTGAAGATCAAAGGATGTCCTCTTGTTATTTTCTGCTCGAAACTTCCCATGTATAAATTGGCCAAAAAGGGTGAAAGAGGGTTTCCCATGGAAAGCCCAGAATTTTGTTTATAAAATTTACCATTATAGGTGAAAAACCATCTGTTCAATGCATAATTTAGTAAGAATTATATAAACTCCTTTATATTTTCTTTTTCTTAATTTGTTTTTGTTTAGCCATTGTTCCAAGATCTCAATGGTGGTTCCTCTAGGGACACTGGGGAACAATGAAAATTACATCGAATGACACTAGTCTGTCTGTAGGTTTCTAATCGAATGTTTTCTAATTTTTGTACAAGTTGATATGAATTATCTATTGAGAGGTTATCAAATCCTTCCATTTTCTTGTACTCACTACATAACCATTTGGATATTAGGTATGTAGGAGACCCTATATTGTTGATGATGGGCCTCATTTTGTCTCCACCCTTGTGTGTTTTGGGAGACCATGCATTTGTGGATTTCTAGGGTTGAAACCTTCAGCCTGAATTTTCTTTTTTTGATAGAATTTTGTTTTATTGTCTTCAAAGTGTTATCTACGTCTTTGATACTTTTGGGAAGTGGGTCAGATTTACTTCAATGTATTCTGTAGATGCCAAAACTTTGTCCATTCTATTTCTATAATCTTCTTTATCCATAATTACTAGCTGGTTGCCTTTGTCTGCTTTTGTGATAATTGTGTTTTTGTTGTTGATTTCTCTGATTATTTTCATGTTTCCCAGTCCCGTTTTGTTTCTAGGAATTTCCTTGATTTCTTCTATGATTTTACCACATTCATTCCTGATCAACAACAAAAACACAATTATCACAAAAGCAGACAAAGGCAACCAGCTAGTAATTATGGATAAAAGAAGATTATAGAAATAGAATGGACAAAGTTTTGGCATCTACAGAATACATTGAAGTAAAATCTGACCCACTTCCCAAAAGTATCAAAGACGTAGATAACACTTTGAAGACAATAAACAAAATTCTATCAAAAAAAGAAAAATTCAGGCTGAAGGTTTCCAAACCCTAGAAATCCACAAATGCATGGTCTCCCAAAAACACACAAGGGTGGAGACAAAATGAGGCCCATCATCAACAATATAGTGTCTCCTACATACCTAATATCCAAATGGTTATGTAGTGAGTACAAGAAAATGGAAGGATTTGATAACCTCTCAATAGATAATTCATATCAACTTGTACAAAAATTAGAAAACATTCAATTAGAACCTACAGACAGACTAGTGGTCATTGCGATGTAATTTCATTGGTTTCCCAGTGTCCCTAGAGGAACCACCATTGAGATCTTGGAACAATGGCTAAACAAAAACAAATTAGAAAAAGAAAATATAAAGGAGTTTATAATTCTTACTAAATTATGCATTGAACAGATGTTTTTCACCTATAATGGTAAATTTATAAACAAAATTCTGGGCTTTCTATGGGAAACCCTCTTTCACCCCTTTTGGCCAATTTATACATGGGAAGTTTCGAGCAGAAAATAACAAGAGGACATCCTTTGATCTTCAAATTTTGGACCAGATACGTTGATGACGTAATTGCTATTGTCAAACAGAAACAAATTGAGGATGCTTTGAAGCTTTTGAACATCCAGAGTAGAACGATAAAATTCACCATGGAAACTGAGATTGAAAGACAAATCCCATTTTTGGATCTTAATTTAACACGAAACAAAGAAAACAGGATAGAATTTGGAATATATAGAAAGAATACTCATATAGACAACTATATTAAAGCTTCGGGTTTCAACCATTTTGCTCACAAAGAGGCAGTGTTCAATAGCTTAGCACACAGATTAGTAAATATTCCTATGAGCCCAGAAAACTATAAAAGAGAAAAAGAATACATAATTAATGTGGCAACAGATAACGGTTATGATGAAAGCATGGTACACAGGAAAATAAATAAATTCAAAAGACAAAAATTAATTAATGAAAGCACACTGATAAAACAAACAGAAAAAATAAAATTCAAGAAATTCACTTACCATCCATTGAAACACTACAAATTTCAAAAAATTTTCAAAAAGTTTAATATAAGATTAGCACCTAAGAATGAATACAGCCTTAATAGGATAATTAAAACCAACAAAAATGGAAAAATTGAAGAAGAAAAAGAAAATAAATCAGGAATTTATCAGATCAAATGTAAAGATTGTGACAAAATTTATATAGGAAAAACGAAAAGAAATTTGAAAACAAGGGTGAAGGAACATCTTAGAAATGTCAAAAATGGAGAAATTGGAAAAGTCAGCAGTAGCTGCTCATGCTTGGTACGAAAAACATCGAATTGAATCAAAAGCTAGTCTAATTAAACAAATAGAGACACCTAAGGAACTTACAGTTTGGGAAAAGATCCACATTCAGAAAAACAAAGGAAAACTTATGAACTTCGAAGTTCCCGCAAATTTTGACCTTATCAAGAGGTTCATCGGTCCACCAACAGAGGGAAGAAGAAGTGGTTCTTCCGAGCGACATAACACCGGTCAACAACAGTGTACTGAAGATGGGCCTGCTATAGGCCTGAAATCGCGATCTACTTAACAGAATAATGTGAGGAGAGGTAAGAATCTTTTAATTTAATATATCTCATAATGTTTACTTCCAACATTACATTAATTTAATTTAACCATTAATGTTAATTATTATATAGAATTAATGTGAACTTAGTTAAGCAGTGATCTTATGTTAAATTTCCATGTGATTTTATCCTCTTTATTGAAGTAAAGAAATTATAATATGTTTCCGACAGAACAGGAGATTGAAATACTGTGTGAAAATGGTGATCTATTTCACACATGTGAGGAAGGTAGATTTGGCAGCATATCGTGAGTGTGACAGGTATGATAAGTTTCTCGGATAGGTATCAATTCACATTTACACCATAGAAGTATAGTACTTTTTAGTATATGTATAGATGAGGTCAATGTACAATGGCAATCAAGTTTAACCACAGATTTTAAAGTTGGCAATACAATTCTAAATACCATATTGTTTGCAGACGATCAGACAATCTTTAGCTCTTCAGAAAGCATTTTACAAATAGCAGTGTGTAAATTAAATGAAATAGCAAATAAATTCAATATGACAATCCCTGAAAGTAAATCGAAAGTAATGGTATTCAACAGGAAAGACCATATGAGGTGTAAAATCATCATTAATAACAGTACCATACAACAGGTGAAGAATTTCAATTATTTAGGATGCAGGGGGGGTATCATACTGCCAGAAGGAAGATATTAATATTAAATTAAATAAGTTTTATAGAATGTGTGGCACTATAAAACGGACACTGAAAAATAAAACTTTGAGGAGTACACAATTAAAATTATACAAAATTATGGCAATGCCTGTCTTAACATATGCAAGTGAGAATCGGACTCTTAACTGTTCAGACAGAAGAAAAATAGAAACTGCAGAAATGAAGCTCTTATGTTCACTAGCAGGTGTGACAATTTCAGATAGAAAAAGAAATGAAGATATTAGAAAGAATTTAAATATTTTTAATTTAACAAATAAAATTGACAACATGAGAAACAAATGGTATGAATATGTTAAAAGAATGCCGACAGATAGAATCCCTCAGCTGTTATTAAAGTGCAAACCAATAGGACATAGAAGTGTTGGACGCCCATTTATAGATAGGAAGATTCATTAAATCCCACTTGATGTGAAAACAGGTCAACAAGCCTAATTTCATGAAGCAGAAGAAGAAGAAGAAGCAGAAGAATTATAGAATATGAAATGTCATAACCTTATAAATAAAAGGAACTGTATAACTGAACTCAGAAGCAGCAAAATCTGATTAAGAAAATCTTAATTTCACAGTTAACTGCATGACTCCGTGGTAATGTTAGCCACTGACAGCCTTTCAATTGTCCTAAATTATTTTGAGCTGTCATGCTATGTACATATTTTTATTTATATTTATGTGTACTGTCATGCAACAACTATTACAATAAAATTATGCAACACAATGCAACTTTTTTTGATGTTATATTTTTAATTAATACTTTTCAGAATTGGACATAGCCCTTTTTTAGAAAAAAACTCTTAAACCGAACTCGAACTTCAGATTTCTGACTATATGCATCAGTATGATACTAGTTACACCATTCGAGCACCGATACGGACAGTAACAATTCTTTCCATTTATACAATTCCCTTTCATCCAAAGGCCGGATACCCATCACTATCAACAACACCATTTGACGACTTCAATTTAATGTATTTTATTGAGAATTTATACATGCTTTTAAGTGGTAAAGTTTAATATTTTATGTTATATCTTAAAATAACACTTTCCAGATATGCATAGTTTTATTTTAGAGAGAAAAAATAATGCTCAAACCAGGACTCAAACCCTGGATCTCTGAGATCTGGGGTTCATATCCCAGTCAGAGCATTAATTTTTTTATCTAAAATAAATAATGTAACTTATTGATTCTCATTGGTATGAACATCCATCGAGTTCGTAGTTCTATATGAACACCGACTTTCATTAAAATTAATAAAGACTTCACTACAATACGTGAATTTTCCTTAAATCAACATAAGCATTCAGTATTGAGCTCACCCTTTCCATCCTTGAAGTTCTCTCTCCATTTGTCCTTGGTCTTCCTGTCTTGTTCCTCTGGATTGGTAGTATTTATTTATCGTCAATATTTTTTAAACACTATTTGAATTATATTTGAATTATTTTTTAACAGATAGTGAATTAATGACAATAATTCATAATTGTAAATAGCATCACTGCTTTTAACTTGTTTTATTGCTTTTTTATATATATGTATTTTTTAGCTCATTCTGATTATTCATAAATCAATAACTTATTTATAGAATAAATTATTTTAGCAACCTCTGGCTATAACATTTATTGGTCCATATTATCTAAACAATGGTCCCTATTTCATATATATACCACCAATAGCAGGTAACTATTTTATCTTTATAATAACAATTATTTCATAATAGCAGTAGTGTTTAAATACAAGCAACTATCTTTAAGTCACACATGAATTAAAAGCAACATCATAAAATAACAGTGTTTTCTATCCTATCTAAATTACATTTATTCAAAATGATACAACAAATGATCAATTGATTTACTTAACAGTTAAAGCAATATTTTAATATATGTACAGATAGCTAAACTAACATGAAATTAATATTTTTACCATGTTCAAAATAATCATGTAAAATTAACAGAAGCAATCTGAAATACATAATTTGGAAAATTATATGTATTAAATACACAAAGATAATGAAATTTCCTACTTTAGTCAGTCTAATATTTAAAAAAAAAAGTGATTTCGTGCAATTATGGTCATAACAAACTCAGAAAGAAAATTAATATAATATATTTGGGAATTTTAACATTATGAGGTTTTCTTAATAAGAATCAATAAAATGCGGTTCCCACAATATTGTATGGATGTGAAACTTGGGCTCCAGTGATAAGACAGAAGGATAGAATACAGACGGCGGAGATGAGGTTCCTAAGACAAGTAAAGGATGTACAAGACTTGATAGAATAAGAAATGAGGATATAAGAGAAGAATTGAAAGTACAGCCTTTATTGGATAAAGTCACGAATTACAGACAGAAATGGATTGATCACATGAGGTATATGAGTAAGGAGAGATATCCATTGTTAGCAAGAATTATCAAGCAAGAGGAAGACGTGATGTTGGAAGACCTAGAAGACGTTGGGCTGATGCATTATGAAGTCGGAACGGGCAATTGCCTAATCCCTGGAGTGATGATGATGATGATGAATCATGAATTCTTCTTACCTTGTACATCTATTTTTTTTAACATAGAACTGCAGTATCGGAAACTGATACTGCAATTCTGTGTTAAAAAAACATAGATGTATGAGATATGAAGAATTCACGATTCATTGATTCTTATCACAAGGAAAAATTTGCAAATATATGTTATATTAATCCTAAGAATAAGAATTTTATTTTTATATTTAATATTGTCATATTATTTGATTTTTTACTTTGTTTTGAATCATTTAGCGTTTAAGTATATATATACTTAAATAAAATAAATGTATATACTGGTACTATATCTAGTTCTACAAGCATTAAAACTAACAGAATTAAATATGTGAAATATCTATTTATGATTTTTAAGCATGGTACATGTATATATCAGAATATCGTTGCACGTAACCTAGTTTTATAGGTATTTACATTTTAAACATTTCCAAGGATTTAAGCTAAATCACCTATATAATATTGTAAGTGCTTAAATGTAAATTATGTATGTAGCTAATGTTCTGGAGTTATTCTCCTTAAATGTAAATTATAAGAAAATCAAGTATAAAAACCCATATAAAATATTAATGTGAAATATTATACAATTCTCACATACAGGTATTTTACAAATACTTACAAATATAAAAAATAAATATGTCCACAATTTATGTAGTTAGAAAAATGTTTTTTTCAATAAAATGTGTCTTCAATTTAAATATTATAAAATTATTAATATTGATCTTCCAATGCTATGTAAAAATTGTAAGAGAAATGGTCCCTTTAATTGTAAAAATAAATTTTTAAATCTCTCATAGACCACATAAAAATCCCAATAAAAATAAAATATATTTTCCATTGTATAATTATCATACTACAAATATATGTACACATTTTATTTGATTAATATTTATAATAATAAGACATGTAATTGCATTAAAATTAAATATTATATTTATCCAAACACACTGACAATACATTGGAAATAAAATATGAAAGCTATAAAAATAATTATATTTGGTGACATACTTTCTTCATAATTTGTTGCTCTACTGGAGTTACTACTATGTGAACTATAATATATAAATAATAATCTTTCAATTGTAATTAATACAATGAAAAGTGATGAAAAAAAAGGAAACTCATAGAACTTTCAGAATGAATAGATGAATACTGCATACAATACTTGAAAATGTGAGCAATTTATATGGACTATTCTGTGGATGACAATACTCTTATAAAAAACATAAACCATTTCGAATAACAAGATCCAGAATGCTTTTTCAATTATTTATTGTTGAATAACAGATGATAATGTATTATTTTTGCCCCACACCATAGCCGAGTGGTTAAGGCAAGAAGCCTTGGCACAGAGCTACAGGACTTGTGCTGGTTCGAGTCCCCATTGGGAAAGAAATTTTCTCATGAAATTTTGGCCATTATGGGACTGGTGCCCACCCAGCAATCGTGAGGCATTTGGGTAGCTACAATAAGGTTGACAAGACCAGCAATGACGGCTGGGGACCCGACATGCTGACCATATGTCACCCCCCCTACATTGGCTAGATGATCATCTACCTCTGTGATCAACACATGTGGATGTGAGACTAGCAACCGGCTGGTAGGCCAAGGGTCTTCTAGGCCTGTAAAAGAACCTTAAGCCTGAAAATTGTGTCCTCTACACAAAACTTACGAACCTTCATCATCCAACATAATATCTTAGTTGCCTACTAGATGTCTCATTGAGTTGGTATGCTAACCACATGCCATTCATAACATCTGTAGGGAAGCAAGCATAACTTAATTATTAATAGTGAGTGGAGAACATAGTTTAATTGACTCACCTCATACATTTTCAAACTGTCTCTTGATACCGACGGTTTCAGACAATATCATGTCCTTCATCAGTCATGTGCGTCCATGACTGATGAATTACATGATATTTGTCTGAAACCGTCGGTAATCTAAAAGTTTGAAAATGTATGAGGTGAGTCCGATTAACCTATGTTCTCCCACGCACTATTAATGATATACCTCATAATGTTTACTTTACCATATTACTTTAAATATAACTTAATATTGTCTGGTTAAGAAACTTGCCACTAAGGAAGCCCCATGTCCCTGCAGCAGTGGGGAACGAAAACAAGGCTCAATCATATTTGAAGTTTTTTTGAGTCTCTCGTTCTAGGCGAGAATTTTTCTCTTCAAATATAATTTATCCTTCAGTGAGAAGTATTAAATTAATAATAAAAACATCAAGGATCAATCATCATCATCAAAAGAAACATAAATTAAACTTTATATTAATATAGCAATTAAAAATATTGTATCAGACTTATAAATGTACAAATAATTTGTCCTGTCACTGCAATAAAAATAGAAGTTATGACATTTTAAACTCTAATAAAAACAAGATAAATTTTCCAGTACATTCCACTTATATTAATGTTTTCTGGATAACTAAATCTTCAAAATATCTCACAAAAATAAATTATTTCTCTGGTTTTAATCTATACAAAAATCTACAAATATTATTCTTAATATGTTTGTTTATATCTACTCTAAACAAAATCTCTGATTATCAGAAGCAAGTTGAAAGACATTTTGGTGGTGTAGAGTAACATATGCAATTTAATATTAATTTAGCACTATATTTCAGCTAATTATGGTCATTCCTCAACCAGCAACTACAGCTACCCAGAGAGCAATGGATTAATTTTGATTTTTTTTGCATTTTACAACTTAAAAGTTGTTTCTTACATATTTTATGTACAGTGACATCAATATCTATTAATTTAGACACAAAGACACATAAAATGAATGGACATTAATTTACAACGTTATATATAACAGTAAAACAACTTTTCAGTACATTCTTGTAGCAATTATAATGATTTATGACTGTGAACATCCAAGGGCATGGCATTTCTTTTGCAATGCAGCCCGCAATCACTTGCCAGGCTGGTCTTCTGCCAAAACGTCGTCTGCGAGAGAGCGAATTTCATTCCATGACAGTTGAATATCTTGAGACTCTGTGAGTCGGGAGCAGATGGCCAAACGCAAGAAATATGTATCTCTGATCTTAGAAGGCACCAGATGAATCACTCCATGCCCATTGATTCTCTTTAGAAGAGTTTCATTCCTCTCATTGGAACCCTTAAAATATAACAACCATCTTATTGCAAGAATTCTAAACATTTGTATCTCAAATAAAAAATTGGTACTTTTATTATTCATTTCATACATCTCAATGATGGATAAATTATATTTGAAGAGAAAAATATGCTCAGACCAGGGTTTAACCCAGGACCTTTCGCACTCTAGGTGAATGCTATATCAACTGATCTACCTGAGAAACTGGGGTAGCTCAGTTTGTAGAGTACTGGCCTTTGGTAGAGCATTCACCTGGAGTGTGAATGGTCCTAGTTTCTCAGGTAGCTTAGTTGGTAGAGCATTCGTTAAGAGTGCAAAAGGTTTGGGTTCAAACCCCGGTCTGAGCATATATTTTTCTCTTCAAAAATAAAAAAAAATTGGTAATTTAGTGTGGGGTAAACGTGGGGGGAGGGACAGCATCCCATCAAATATTTGGGGTGGATTTTTTAAGTCTATACTTACTTACTTACTCACTGGCACTATCGAACCCGTAGGTTCATGGCCGCGCGAACATAAGCTCTCCATACATCCCTATCCTGAGCTAATGCTTTCCAATCATTTCCTGTATAATCTACTTCCCTCAAATCATAGTTAATGTTATTTTCCCACCTCATTCTTGGTCTACCAACTGGGCATTTTCCCTCTGGCTTTCCTACAAGAAGCTTCCATGCAAGTCTTTCATTCCCCATACGTGCAACATGTCCTTTTTTTAAGTCTATTTCCTCACAATTTACTATAACATGTTTCTGGAAACATCTGTACATATTTCGATGTTATATTCTTAAATTAATATTTTCCAGAATTGGATATAGTTTTATTTTAGAAAGAAAAATTAAGATTTGATCCAGGGTTCAAACCCCAGTCTCAACTTTTTTTTTAACTTTTATAGGAAAAAATCACTATGTTTAATTTAATCTTTAATTAATATTTATTTTCTATCTGTACATACTTATTTTTAGACAAAATGTCTTCTTTATGGAAGTTCCTATAAAGTGAGACTGCCCAATCCCCCCCCCCCCGCCCCAACTAAATCACCGATAAAGATATATTTAAAAACAAAGTTATGTATATTACCATATATTTTAAAAAGAAAAGATACATATTACCATACTTCATAATGTTTTTTCCTATGAATTTTTGTAATTTATATCTAAGATTATTGTAATATATTGATTAAACAGTATTTTATGGTATAAAAATAACATAATAAAACAAAAAAATGAATACTTTAATGTGATTATAAACACACAATAACATATGGCTGAGAGAAAGCAAGAAAAATAGACAAATTATCATCAGCAGCAGTAGCACTAAGCCAGATTTGAGCCTTGGTTTTCCTCAGAACCTTCTTCTAGGCACCTCTGTCTGGCAACCAGCTACCATCCCTCCATATGGAGTGATCGAGATATAAAATCAGGACACAGAGAAATGGAAGGCAAGTGGTGAGTGACATGCATCTTGGAGCTGCCACAACAAATCGTTCTCTGAAATTGTTGTTGTTTTTGCTAGTGGCTTCTGGGATTATTGACCCGAAGTCATTTTTTTCCCTAGCTTCCCAATAAAGAGCTTCCAAATTTCCAGTTTTTTTTGTTTATTTTTATCTAGTTTTTCTGCAGCTGAGAAGGTGTCCTTTGTTTAGAAACTTATTATAGTTGTCACAGAGTAGGTAGCATCTCCCCATTTGTCAGTTTCACCTTAAGAAGTATTCTTGAAGGCAGTTATGTCTTAAAATTAACCGAAACTGGGCTACTCCAATTTTTCTAGGTTTTTGACACCAAAGTTTTATATTTATGCAAATCTTAACAAACTTTTCCCTTCATGTTCTCTCTTATTCTTTCTTATTTAACTTTCACAGGGAAAGAACACTATGAGGTTTAATTTAAGAATTAAATTAATGTTTTTATTACCTCACCTCATATCCTTTTTTTCTAGACTGCAGTTTCGGAGCTTATCTCCATCATCAGTAGCCTCTGGTTGACCAGTGTTATATCATTTCTTGGAGGTTTTCTTCTTACTTCTATCGGTGGACCGATGAACCTCTGGATCAGGTCAAAATTTGTAGGAGTTTAAAAATTCATGAGTTTATCTTTCTTGTTTTTTTGGATGTGGATTTTTTCCCAGACTGTGAGTTCTTTTTGTTTATCTGTGTGTTTGATTAGGCTAGCTTTTGTATCAAAAACACAGATAAACAAAAAGAACTCACAGTCTGGGAAAAAATCCACATAAAAAAAACAAGAAAGATAAACTTGTGAATTTTGAAACTCCTGCAAATTTTGATCTGATCCAGAGGTTCATCGGTCCACCAATAGAAGTAAGAAGAAAACTGCCAAGAAACGACATAACACTGGTCAACCAGAGGCTACTGATGATGGAGATAAGCTCCGAAATTGCAGTCTAGAAGAAAAAGGAAATGAGGTGAGGTAATAAAAACATTAATTTAATTCTTATTCTTTCCTGTTCTTGATGCATCAACTGCTTTTCAATTAGTTTAAGTTTGGATGGTGGTTCTGGTTTAGAATCTGGTTTCATCCTATCTGTTAGTGCTTTTCTTGCTCTGAAATGGTTGAGGATGCTTTTAACTAATAATTACAGAAAGAATTCAAGTTGATCTAAATTTCCCGACTCATGTATATACCCCATATGTCTTGAGAACATTTTTTTTTCAAATGTTCAAGAAAATTGACCTAACATAAATGAGAATAATGATGGTGGGCAGTGAAAACCTCATCTTATTCTCCATTTTGGTAAATTTTACACAAATAACCGTTTTAAATAATTATAAAAATTGATACAGCAATAGTTCCCACATGTTTTACTACAGAATACAAATCAAGTTATTAATAAATTTGAAGTCCATGATCTCAACAGGTTATACATACATATTTCTATGCTGGCTACTGGAGTTATGTGGTTTGCAATGACTGATGAAGTTACGAGGTTTTCATTGCCTATCGTCAATATATTTATGTCTGTAATTGCTGAAGATGGGCGTAACAAGCCTTGAAACATATGTTCAATGAAAAGAACCATAAGAGGCAAGAATATACAGACTAAATAACTTAATTATACATCTAAGTATTAAATAATTAAACTATAAAAGCTTATTACCTTCAGTCTGAAACAAATAAGACCCAGAACAACTTCAGTCACAATCTCAAATCGATTGTCTTGACGAACTAATTCTTCAAATTCATGTGCAAGTGCTACATGCTTCCTAATATGTGATTGCAAGTTGAGTACTCCATACAGCCTCAGAACAAACCACAGCTTGAGTGCTCTGAATCTACGTCCCAGAGGTATCTGCCAATGCTGCAAAATACAACACAATAAACATTACTAAATTTCCTTGAATATTCTGCATCATTGAACAAGCCACAGATCTCAAAATTTAAAAATAAAACAAATACAAAATCACATTATTTATCCAGTCTTTATACTAACATAATACTATATTAACATTGCAAATGGATCAAAATTAATTTCTTTTTAATTTTTACAAACTGAGAAATGGGGCACGCCATAGCGTAGTGGTTAAGGCACTGCGCTACAAGTCGGAAGGTTGAGGGTTCAAGTCCTTGTGGGGTCAGGATTTTTAAACTGACCAAAACCTTCTGGCGGCTCTATGACCATGGGGTCGACTCAGCCTCTAACGGAAATGAGTACCAGACGCTTGTTCTGGGGGTAAAGGCGGAGCCTTAACCTCCTACTACCCCAAGGGCCTCCCGAGGCCTGTAGTGGGATTATTTTACAAACTGTCATACAATATAATATCTTATAAACACACAAACAAGATAAACAATAAACACTACAACAGGAAAGAATGATACGATGTCCGACTGGATTTCTTAATGTTTAATATAGAAGACGTAGAAAAGTAAAGGTATCATTCCTAAAGAAAATCCTATGCATCTTGAGGAATATCCCCTCCAGACAAGTGTATGAAATGGTAAATGAAACCTTCTTACAAGACCTAAGACTTGAACTTTAACTACCCACCATGACAGGCTGGAAATCAGCAGTTCAAAAATGGAAATAAAAAAGAGCAGAAATACAAGAGGACTTCTACACATCAGATGCCCTTCCGAATTGAGACTGGACCAGAACAAACCTCTGACATGTGGTAACTAGACTCAGCACAAGATATGTACCCTCAAGCATTCCATGATCCAACCAGTGAATGTGCATGTGAACTGTGTGGCAAAGAGTGTGGAAACTACCACATCCAATGGTGCAAAGAAAGGACCAAATCAGTAACAGCCTACAGCAAAGAAACTTAACATGTACAATCTATATGATACTATGCACATTCGTGCGCTTTTCTTTATTATTATTAATGTTTAATATGAGCATTAATAACAAAACTTCAAACACAAAGAATAAGATCAATGTTTTTATTTAAATGTATTACTTGTTACTAATAGTAGTATTAATTCCCAATTAAAGTCTTCTTGGAAAGAAGCTGCCAAATGAAATGTGGAATGAAGGTTCATTGCATTTGGCACAGAGAAATTGTATAAGACAGATAAAAGTTGAATTTAAATTGAGATTAAATTAATATTAAGAAGCTAAAGCTGTTACTATGATTGAAATAAGTATATTAAAGTACACAACTAAAGTATTGTAATCAAATGGTAAAGAGAAAAATTTATGCCTGAACCGGGAATCGAACCCCAAACCTTCAGCTTTCCATGCTGATGCTCTTAACCATTGAGCTAATCCAGGCTTCCTTCCCATCCAAGCATAAATCCTTCCTTTAAATTGAGATGCCTGAATAGCTATGTGGCAGAGCACTGGTAGTGTAAAATCAGAGATCTCAGGTTCAAATTCCAGTTTAGGCGTTCATTTTTCTCTTCAAATATAAACAATAAGACTAATTATAATTGGAAATTTTGAGAATACTGTTTACTTCTGAATGTTTGAGAGAGTAATGAAACACCTTTAAAGAAACAGTGTAAGTAGATTTATACATATCTAATATCCTTCATAAATAAAAAATAGTAACTATGTTAAGAGGAAATTATATTCCAAATTTCAGAAAGCAATTTTAATTTAAAGTAAGAAATAGAATTTAAATTTAAAATAAATTATTTTCATCATCATCATCATCATCCATGCAAGTATTAGGTCATGTGGCCTGTTACGGTCTCAAAGAGGAATTTTCCATCCAGCACTTTTTTGGACGTCCCAGCGATCTTTTGCCTTGGGGCAGTAGTGAAGTATGGCTTTTGGAATTCCATGAGTCAGCATTTGTTGAAGATGGACTTTCCAGTTGTTCTGGTAGTTTTGTATATGGTGAAGAATGGGTTCTACATCCAACTCTTCCATAATTTCCTCATTTCTTTTATGGTCCCACTTTGTGTAGCCTGCTGTTCGGCACATAAATCGCATCTCATTTGCTGTTGTTCGGCTTTCATCTCTTCTTCGTATTGTCCATGCTTCACTACCATATCTTAATACTGGTCTTGCGAAACCTTATAAAGCCGTAATCTTGTGTTCTTCTGTACTAAAGATGGTTTCATTAATACTGTTAATTATCCCCGTTGTTTTTGTAAAAATGTGATTTTCTTTGATATATCAACTTCATCTTGAAATGTTAAATTATAACCCAAATAATTAAATTTGTTTACTCATTCTAGAATTTCATCATCCAAAACAATTTTGCTAGATATAGGGTATTTCCCACAAAAGGCCATCACTTTAGTTTTTTTGTATTGATTTCCATATTGTGCCTTTTTTGCTATTATATTAAAATTATGTAAATTATTTTTCACCTCACCTCATATCCTGCCTTCTAATTAGACTGTTTTTTTGAAACCTTATCAAATTCACCCTCAGTAATTCCATGATTGCTGTTCTGTCTAGGAGCATTGCTTATTACTCCATTTCTTGACGGACCGATGAACCTCCAAATCAAATCAACTTCCCCAGAAATTTAAATATTCATTAAATTTTCTTTCTTGTTTTTTTAATTGGATTTTTTCCAAAACCTTAGCTCTATAGATTTTTTTTCTAATTGTTCTATTAATTTAGCCTTTCTTTCAATTTGATGATCATGAATAATCTCAGGAATAATTCCCTTTAAGGAGAAACTCCTGTAATCTGACCAGGAATCAAACCTGGGACCTTATGAACTGTAGTCAGAAACTCTAACCATAAGACCATGCTAAAGTGTGAAAGTTATGTAGATCAACTATTAGCATTAAGTATTTTTCATAAGTAATGCCACGAGTGATTTCCAATTTATCTAGAGAATTTGGAAATCACGAGTGGCATTTGTTAGGACTATTTAACGAATAAAATTAAGCTGTTTTCTCACAAATCATTGTTTAACTATAGTTATTTTAAAATATTTTATATTTAATGTAAACGGTGATGTTTGAAAACAAATCAGAATTGTGAGGTTATGTTCATTCACTGCTGCCATTATTTATTGCCAAATAAGATCGCAATATTGTAAGAATGCGCCCATGTGGAGAAATAATGAAACACATCAAACTATATATCTTAACATTACGGGTTATTCATTTATCTTTTTAGTAAACAACTCAGTAAAATCAAGGAATCTTTTCATTATTTACCATATTCAATGTATTTGTTTGAGAAAAATAATGCTTTGACCTGTTCAGAATATTAAAAAGGAGGAGCTTTCTTTATCATAAAAGCAGGAGCTGATAAAGAGAAATCGATAAAGAGTGTGGTGAAACACGACTGTCATTGGTTGTAAAACAACATTCATTTAAACGTGATTGGTCATTGACTAGCATTTGTGGCATGAGTTAAATAGTCAATGATATTATTACTCACCCTGTAATCAGGAGCTGCACCTTGTTGGTCATGTTTCAAATACAGAGGATCCACATTAAAAGCATTAATGACATAAGTAGGATCCTTCAACCTGAAAATAAACAAATTGTTTGTCATTTGAATACAAAAAATTCCACAACAGTACAAAATTATTGCTAAATACCACTAAAATTTAAAGTAAGTAACTGAATTCACAGAAGCGAATTCTGATTAAATAATACTCTGATAATTATTAAATTAGCCGAGCGGTTAAGGTAGGAAGACTTGGCGCAGATCTACGGGACTTGCGCTGGTTCGAGTCTCCATGGGGAAGAAATTTTCTCATGTATTTCGGCCAGTATGGGAGACCGGTGCCCACCCAGCATCGTGAGGCAATTGGGTAGCTACAATAAGTAGCGGTTCCAGGTTGAGGAACCAGCTATAACGGCTGGGGGACTCAACATGCTAACCACATGTCACCCCTACACTGGCTGTTGATCATCTACCTCTGTGATTGACACATGTGGATGTGAAGGGCCAGCAGCCGGCTGGTAAAAGGGCAACCGCTGATAAAGTGGAAAGACCCTCAATCGGAAATTAATATTGAGAAGCTAAAGCTATTACTATGATAGAAATAAGTAAATTAATGAACACAATTAAATTAATGTAAATCAATGGTAAAGAGAAAAATTTTTTCCTGAACCAGGAATCGAACCCTGAACCTTTAGCTTTCTGTGCTAATGCTCTGTCCACTGAGCTAATCCAGGCTTCATTCCCATCCAAGCAGAAATCCTTCCTTTACCTTACTCTACTGGTCCCACATTCAATTGCAATGGGACCAGTAGAATCTTCATTCATTGCAATTGAATGTGGGACCAGTAGAGTAAGGTAAAGGAAGGATTTCTGTTTGGATGGGAATGAAGCCTGGATTAGCTCAGTGGACAGAGCATTAGCATGGAAAGCTAAAGGTTCGGAGTTCGATTCCCGGTTCAGGCAAACATTTTTCTCTTTACCATTGATTTACAATACTCTGATAAATTTAATTAATTGAATTTACACTAAAAAGTGCCCAGAAATTTAGAGGACTAAGGCTCATCTTGCTCTGTATTCAAATTTTAATATCTTCTGCTACTCCTAATATCAAAAGATCATAATTATGATAAACTACAGAGTGATCTATGACATTCTTTAAGGTGTAAAGATGGTTGAAGATAGGAACGATGTTTCCAGAGACCAGTCCTGGCTTTGAAGAACACAGAGTTTATAAGGTGAGATATTCATGACTCATTAATTATTTATTAATTCTCATGAGGCACTTGATAATAAGCAAGGGCTAACATCAGTGTTATTCATTTCCAGTTGATGTAGCTTGTTGCAGCTCCACACAACAGTCAGCTTCCTCTTTTTCTCTCTTTTTCCCTGCCTTCATTTTATTTATGGGAAAATCTAAAAAATAAAGTATGTAAAGACAATTCACAAACAATTCTTGAGTTAGAAGACTTTATTGTACAAGAAATCAGATAAATATGAATAAATGTAAAAATTCCTGTTGGAGATGTCAAGAATGTGTTGCAGCAGAAGGACATCATTTTCGGCACCCTCTGTGTCAATGTTAATAAACAATATGAATACTGTAATTTTAATAGCTGCTCCTAATAACTGAAACAGATCTCATTCACCACGAACACCAAGTGCTGACGCTGGGCCCGCTTCCCACCAATGTCATAGAGAATGTTATAGACTACTCACTGCTTACATCTTTATTTGATTGACTTGCTGATCCCCATTTATTTCGCTTTGGGATATGGGTGCTTTCCTAATGGGAAGTTTCTTAACCGGACTAATTTTGTTATGCTTATTTCCCTACTGATATCAGCGAGGGATATGTAGTTAGTAAATTTCCTTGAGAAGACAAATAGTAGAAAACTAAATTTTTTTTATTTTAGAAAGAAAAATTAATGCTCAAACCAGAACTCAAACCCCTGATCTCTGATTCTGCACGTCAACTAAGATATTACTCGGGTGGATGAAGGTCAGTTAAATTTTGCTTGGAGGTATTTTTATTCAGACTTGTGGTTCTTTTACGAGCCTGAAAAAAGACTTGGGACTCATGGTTTAAAGTCCCTCCCAGAGGATTTATCCCTTGAATTATTCCATCCTAAGAATCCATCAACCCCGGCCAGGTTTGAACCTGCAATTCTCGGGATTAAAGACAAGGAACATAATCACTAGATCACATCTTTATAGTCCTGTGTAAATATGCATCCATCCATAGTATTTCTGCCCAAAGGCAGGACCTTCACTGCAATCATAGCATTTTCATGCTATGTTTGCAGCTTTGCTAGGGAATTGTAGGTGTGGTAGCTTCCTGTTGCTTTCCACACCGTTGAAGGATGATGATGATGATGACCATATGATTTCAGGGACCATTTGGGCCTTAAAGTTTTCCTGACATTTGTCTTACAGGTGAGGAAGAACCCCGATAAAAACCTCACCCAGAAAAACTTACCCGACCAGGGATCAAACCCGGGCCCGCTGCGTGACAAGGCAGAATGCTACCTTGAGACCACAGCGGACTGTGTAAATATATCAGAGCATAATTTTAAAAAATACATTGAAAACTCTGATTAATACTATAAGTTTCATCTCTACAGATAACTTGTAATCTTGTTGTCAATATAAAACAAAAACTACATAATAACCAATGAAATAACTAGAGGAAACTCAGGATGATAATGTTTCAAATCAGGTATAATACTAATAATAATAATAATAATAATGGCTAAACTCCAGAATAGAGGGGCAAAATCCTAACTGAAATAATACCTAACTAATAACTATAATTAGACCAAAAATCTCAACTATAAGAATAGGATGTGTTTATTAATGTTAGCTTTTAATTGTAAGCTGATACATAAGTGTGAAATAAAACTCAACTATTATGTATATTACACACTATTCAGCATCACACTATTCGAAACATGATGACAGAAGCCGTGCAAGATTATGGATACACAGTTTATGAGGAAGTTCATGGTGTGGCCACTAATGGGAGTAATAGACGAATATATATTATTGCATTTAGACCATCTTCTAAAATTGGTATGATATGTTGTTGTTGTTGTTTTCAAATGCTGGGCCTTGGCAACGAAGCCATTAGCATTCTTGCTCGCCAATATTTCTCTGTGGTGGATCCAACAGTAAAAATTCACAGGTTTGTAGATGTTCTTCATTCATTTCTTCATCTTGTTGCATAGAGGACAATTTTGAATTCGTGTAGATTCCTGTTTTATATAAATGTTTGGCCAAATAGTCATGTTCTGTAAGCGTCTAAATTTTGGTACTGTAGTTTAACGTTGGAATTTCTTGGAATAATAACTGGCTTCTTTACTAAAATATTACATTTTTTTGTCTTTGGCCTTAATTACAACAACACAGGTCTTGGTTTTGTTTGATTTTATGTTTGTTTTTAATTATTTCTTTTATAGGATGCGAAAGGTAAGCTTTTAGTAGTATTCTGAATTAAATTGGAGCCTTTTTAGGCAAGAACATCAGCAGTGTCATTTCCAGCAATTCCACAATGTGCAGGGTAGACATTGCAATTGAAGTCTTTCTGTAGTGTTTGAGTTGTTGAATCATTTTGTTGCAGTATTTAATTTGTAGTGACTTCATTTTGTGTGAATTTATTGCATATATTGCTGCCTTAGAATCACAGAGAGTAGACAGCTTTTGAAATTTATTTATTCTGTACAGTAATTGTTGGAGTGAAATATGAATAAGCCGTTACTCTGAAAACGAGAGCCATATATGACCAATAGTTGACTATTACAAGATAAATACCAATTAGATAGTATAATCCACTCAGGGGTCCTCATCTAGTGGATAGGTGATTGGCGACCACACAGGTGCCCAAGCTGAGCAAAACATTTCTTCCACTTACTTGTGTTTTGCACTCTTTTAACTTTACTATCTAACCTCTCTTGGTTAACTATTGTTTTTTTCGACTCCGACGCTATTAGGGCATCCGAGGGCTAGGGAGTCTTTCCTTTCTTCCATTTTTCTCGTTCCTTTATTTTCTTTTTTCTTCCCGAGAAAAGCCTGACCAGAGGCTTATAAGATGGCAAGCCCCATCACTGGTCTTGCCTTCCTTTGGCCAGCATACCAATCGAAGGGACGCATTATTATGCTTTCAAGTCTTATACGAGAATTTCCTGGTAGGATCAAAACGCTGGAGGAAAATTTTCTATAGGATCGTAACAGGCCTTGGCCTAATACTTGGAAGAGAAGAAGAAGAGACTGTCACAGGATTGATGATCAGGACAAGAGGTACTATACCAGTATTCTTAGCTAAATTTTGTAATTTCTTAGATTTGGACAGAATGTATCTTTCTAAAATTGCAATTGCTGCCAATTAGAGGAATCAATTTCAAATTTAAGAAACCATCTTTATAAAATTTCTACTTTTATAGAATTATACTTCAATTAAAATTTGAAAATTTTTAATGTATTTACAAAATGTATTTCATCAATTTTGAAATTAATTGTCTGTACACTTTGTCCTTGTGGCAATCCCTAATGAGGAAAGTTTATATAATAAAATAACTTATATATCATTGCCTGCCCCCTATTCTGGAGTCATCTCCATAATGTAAATTTATAAAACAGGTAAAAATATTCTTAATATAAATCATATTAGCAAATATGTATGAATACAAGCTACATTTTGAAATGCCAATTATATTTATAAACTAGATCAACTGAATTCATTTTAGTATTTTATTACTGCTACTCCATTGAACAACAGGCCTAGAATACCTTGGCCTACTGCATATACATGGCTGAGCATAGTAAGTAAAGTAAAGTAGTCCCACTACAGGCCTCAGGAGGCCCTTGGGGTAGTAGGAGATTAAGCCTCCCACTTTTTCTGGACAATCAGCACTTGATGTCAGCCGGGTTGTCAGCCCTGCATGACGGCCTCCTTTACCCCCAAAAACAAGCATCTGGTACTCATTTCCGTTAGAGGCTGAGTCGACCCCAGGGTCATAGTGTCGCCAGAAGGGCTGGGTCAGTTTAAAAATCCTGACCCCACCGGGACTTGAACCCTCGGCTTCTGCCTTGTAGCGCAGTGCCTTAACCACTATGCTATGGCGTGCCCTGAGCATAGTTGGCTAAGGCAATACACTACAAGCCGGAAGGTCATGGTTTTGATTCCTGATTGGGTCAAGATTTTTAAACTGGCCAAAACTTTCTAACAGTACATGTCCTAGGGTCAATCAGCCTCTAATGGAAATGCATACTAGGGATATGTTCTGGGGATAAAGTGTCATCATGCTGACATCATTCCGATTATCTAGAGGCGAGAATCTTATCCTCCTACTCTCTTTAAAGCTTGTAGTAGGAAAATTTTTATATAATACTTACCACATTGCTGAACAATCAAAGTTTACAAGCATCCACTTGTGAGGGTTGAAATTGAAAGAATCAGCATGTTCTATTCCAGCCATTAGATAACGGAACTCAGGACAAATAAAAGCAACCTACACAATATACACACAAAATATCAATTCAATGTTTTTATTATTAATTTAACACTTCTCACTAAAGTATAAATTATATTTGAAGAGAAAAATTATACGCTCAGACTGGGTTTGAACCCAGGACCTTTCGCTTTCTAGGCCAATGCTCTTACCACTGAGCTAGCTGGGCACAGCAATCTAAACAAATTTTTCTCTTATACATTGTTAATTTCCAATCGTTGAATGCTACAAACCTTTGCTTCGATTATGCAAATGGCTGCTTCTATTTGAGAAGACATTTTAATGAACATTAACAATGTATAAGAGAAAAATGGGGGCACGCCATAGCGTAGTGGTTATGGCACTGCGCTACAAGTCAGAAGGTTGAGGGTTCAAGTCCCGGTGGGGTCAGGATTTTTACACTGACCAAAACATTCTGACAGCACTATGGTCTGGGTTGACTCAACCTCTAACCAAAATGAGTACAGACGCTTGTTCTGGGGTAAAAGCGGCCGTCACGCAGGGCTGACAACCCGGCTGACATCAAGTGCCGATTGTCTAGAAAATGTGTGAGCCTTAACCTCCTACTACCCCAAGGCCTGTAGTGGGATTACTTTACTTTACTTTACTTACTTACTTTAAGAGAAAAATTTGGATTTAGATTGGAGTGCCCAGATAGCTCAGCAGTAGAGCATTGGCCTAGAAAGCCAAAGGTCCTGGGTTCAAACCCAAATCTGAGCATATAATTTTTCTGTTCAAATATAATTATCAATTCAATTATCATAAAAATGGCAAAACAGTTTACTCAAATGGGAAAATTACATATCCTCCCCTCCAGATGCACCAGACTAGTGCTACTTGTTGTAAAAGCATTAAGAAAAAATGTAAGAAAGTGCAGCATAGCAAACAGTCAAATGTTGATAGTATAATTGCAATTATTTATTTTTTTTTACCTGATAGAATTTGTTCCTACAATAGTTATATTATTCTTCTGGTAGAATTATATAATTTGATAAATCAAAAAATTCACTGCAAGTTCTGCATAAATATTTTTACAGACAAGCAAAAATAAACTTTGTAGAATGCAGGCTTTCAACGGCCGGAAATCATGATATTAGAAGATTACGGGCTATAAGGCCATGGTCCATAACTGGTATTTTCCCAGATGTTTCTCCTGGCTAGAGGGTACCTTCAGTGGCAAGTTTTTCTAGGTGATGTTCCCTGGTCGTAAGCTCGGCTGTGTATGAGTGGCAGACTACTGGAACCCGGTCTTTATACTTGTGCTTGTTTCTGAATGGCTGGTCAAAGTTGAAGCTGATTGGATAGTCGCTGTCAATCTAGAATCTAATTGGTATGTTTCTGTTTCTTAGAACTTTCTAGAAGAACTCGCCACTGAAGACGACCTTTGTAACCGAGGGAGAAATGTCTGGGTAAAACACCACTTCTGAACCATAGCCTTATAGTCCAAAATCTTTTAGTATTATAAAAATAAACTTTAATATCAGTATGTCTGTTTGTTTATTTACAAATAGTAAACACTTGGCAATGCAGCCATCAGCTCTCTTGCTCTTCAATATTTCACAGATACTGTAGATTTGGATGAAATGGCTGACATTGCTAAAGGTGGTCTTGATACTTCTATTCTTGTAGATTGCACAAGTGCCAAAGTGGGGAAGAGATAATTCCAATTCTGAGTAAATGTTTTGATAAACAATCTTAACTGGTGTTTCAAACTAAAAGATGCAAGAACAATTTTCCTTGAATACTCATGGATTTTAAATAATTATGTGGTTGGGGCACTTCCAGTTTTCATTTCTTGATTAATATCAATATGAAAGAAATTTAAAAATTGTAAAATATGTAGGCCTACTGGTGCAATATTTTTTATGAACTACAAGTAGCTATAGTAGATCTTAACCAAAATTCTTATTATTAAATTTCCAATGTAATAGGTAATTTATTATATATTTTGGTGCCTAAATGTAAATATATTTATGAGTTTTAATTAACTTGAATATATGATGAAAATTTGATTTCTATAATTTGTACCGAAATCACTTTTCGGTACGTGAAAACTACGTGACAACTACGTAACAAACTATGTCATCGTGTCTTCCCTCTACAGTGATGTTATAGAACAGTGCCAAATTCCTGTCTTCATTGTCCTCTCTCCTACGTACCTCCCCCTTCTTTCTTTATGTGCTGCGTGTGACTGCTCATCTTCCCCTTGTTATCGAAAGCCTCAAATAAGCTGTGCAAATTAGTATCATCATCAACTTTGGATCGTCGTGGTCAGGTCGACTGTAGCTTGAGGCAGCTGTTTTGGTTTCTTCAGTCCCACAAGCCAGGGTAGGGCAAACCAGGACTGTGAACCTAAGCCCTCGGCTGGACTGCATTTGTGTGTATGTATGTATGTATATGTATGTATGTATGTATGTATGTATGTATGTATGTATGTATTATATTATTATTAGTATTATTATATTATTATTATTATTTATATTATTGACTTTTTGAAATATTGATGACCGAGTTTGTTAATTTATATATTTCATTCATATCTATTCTTTCAATGGTTAAGAAGATACATTTTTGTTATATATTTGTATTCAATTAACTGACTCATGATTCTCATTAAAAGTTACTTTTTTTTAGTTAACGTATGTTTACTAATTGTGTACTAGTCATGTTTCATATTGATGTATATTCTAAAGCTTTCTCAAGCCAAATTATCCCCTTTTTCCTTCTAGCTTCCACATTTTAATACTGTTTAGCATTCAGTACTATATGTTAAGTAATTTACAAAGGAAAGGTGGATTAAACTTTGCCTTCTATGGGCCCGGGCAAAGGATCATTGAGAATGTCACTCAAATACTTCAAACTCAATGTTATAGAAAGGTAAGATAGCGCGGCGCAAATTTATTTATTTATTTTTAATTTGAATACATATAGAATAATGAGAATACTTTGTGATCAATTAAAAAAACAAACATGACAGTTTTAAGAGATATCTCCCAGATGAAATACAAATAAATAGTAAAAGTTAACTAAAGTATTGTAATAAAAATACCACTAACCTGCATATGCAGCATCGACATGCAACCACACGTCTTCTTTATTACAGACTGTCCCATTTCCTCAAGAGAATCAAATGAGCATTGCATTTGTGGTACCTAGAGTAGCTACAACCTGAAAATACAATCAGCTCATATAAATGTACAAATCTGCAACTATAAGCAATGATTCTTTTAAAAATAAGTGAAAAAAGAAACATTAAATATCTAGGAGCTTTGTCAATAAATTAAAATCATGAAAATCTATTAAAAAATTGCCTATGGTACTCTTTGGCTATAAGTAGGTCACTTAAATTAAGATGGCAAAAGAAAAAAGCCCAAAGTATTTGAAAATAGGATCCTAAGGCAAATATTTTCGTCCATAAGGGATGAGTATAGAGGGAAACTATACAACAAGAAACTCTATTTATATAATCATAGGGTTATTAAGCTCAGGAGATTGACATGGGCATGCCAAGTAGTTGAAATGGTTGATAATAGAAACATTTTCAAAATTTTTATTGAAAACCCTTGGGAAAAAGACCATTAGGAAGACCTATGGATAGGTGGGAGGATTAACATTTAAGGAACTGGATTGGTGATATGACTGGATTCAGTTAAACTGAGGACAGGAGCTGGTAAATATGTCATTGAATCTTTGGATTCCATAAGCTATAAAATTAAATTAAATGGGCAACATTTTCATCACATCACATTTTCCCATTTCCTGAAATTAAAAATCTGTATGGCCTAATACGACAAAGGATAATGACGTATAAGATATAACTCTGAGTAATATCAGTTGTATAAGTCTTCTGATGTGATTCTTCTTTTTCTTGAGCAGGCGACTACAACATCATTGAAGTTTTGGCCTCCTCAACAATTTTTCTCCACCTGGATCTATTCTGGATACAGACTGGCAAATTTCCAATTTTCATTTCTAATATAATCTTTTATAACATCATCCTGCCATCTGTTTTTTGGACATCCACCTGTTCTGGTGCATATTGGTTTCCGTTTGTATATTCTTCTTAAAAGCTTGTCTTCCTGCATTCTATTTATATTTCCAAACCAGCGCAGTCTTTGAGCTTTATTACATTTTTATTTCGTTTTAGATTATTTAATTCAGGGTTCATTTGTATACGCCATGTGCCCTCGCTTTCTCTAATTGGTCCAAGAATTCTCCATAACATCTTCCTTTCAAAGATTATACGGTTTTTTGTTTATCAGACTCCTTCAGTACCCATGTTTCAAAGCTATAAGTTACAATCGGTCTTATTACTGGATTATACAGTTTAACTTTAGCTGCTGATGTGTTTACATCAATTAAAGTTTCAAGATTGCGATGGACAAGGCATGTACAAAGAATCACTGAACATGAGATACCCAAGAAAATCATGGAATGTAAATTCGAAGGAAAGAGGAATGTGTGACGACCAAGACTTTATTGGATGGATGGAATTTTTTGAGGATCTGAGGAAGCTGAGAATTGAAGGATGATGGCTGGTTGCTAGAGACAGAGATGCCTGGAAGAGGGTTCTGAGGAAAGCCAGACTCGAATAGGGCTGTAGTGCTAATGATGATAACACCCAGCTGGAGTGAGGCCTCCTTCTTATAATAAGACTAGACAACTCTTCTTCTTCTTCTTCTTCTTCACGGTTTAGGCTTATTTACTAGCCTGTTCCAGCTCCAAATTGCTGCTCTTTCCATCTTTTCCTTGGTATTCCTAAGCTTCTTCTTCCTCTGGTGAATAGTTGTATGCTGCTTTTGGTATTCTATTATCAGTCATCATTGCCAAGTGTCCTTTCCAGTTTGTTCTGTATTTCTCTATTGTTGAGTTTAATTCCTCTACTTTTAATTGTTGTCTTATTTCTGTGTTATGTTTTTGTCTGTTCTTTGATATCCTGCTATTGGTCTGAGGAATCTCATTTCAGAAGCTTGTATCCTGGCAGATTGTTGTGTTGTCACTGTCCATGTTTCGGATCCATAAGTAATAACAGGCACTGCCATTGTCTTGTATAATTTCAACAGAACTTATAAATCTTTGCATTCACATCCCTTATGGACAGTCATGAAATGTTAAGGGATGGATTCATCTATATACAACATTATAAAAAACTCCAAGCACGACAGGCCTAGAAGGCCCTTGGTCTACCATCCGATTGCTGGCCTCACATCCACACGTGTTAATCACAGAGGTAGACAATCATCTAGCCAGTGTAGGGTGACATGTGGTCAGCATGCCAGGTCCCCCAACCGTTATAGCTGGTCTTCTCAACCTGGAGTCGCTACTTATTGTAGCTACCCAAATGCCTCACGATGTTGGGTGGTCACCGGTCCCATACTGGCCGAAATTCCATGAGAAAATTTATTCGCCCATGGGGACTCAAACCAGCGCTGATGATTTAAAACAGTTACTTACGTAAAATGGAATAAGTCCCTTGCGACGATCTTCTTGAATAGCCCTTTCCAATGTTTCTCCTCTCAACTTGAGATTTTCATCTGCAGGCAGTGCCCTTAACTGTACACCTCCAAGAAGTCCTGCACGTTCTACTGAAGAGTGAGCCTGATCTGAAGTAAAGGAAACACTAGGATTGAAAAAGTGACACTGAATTCTATTTAATATTCAGAGGGAAGTGAACATTCATTCAGAGGCAGATCTGGAATGCTGGCTGAATGTTTTGATATAAGGAGCCCATGGTTCTAACAGCTTAATCTTTAACATACTGGATTTTTAAATGTCCATCATTATCAAGTTGTCGGAATTTAAATGCCTTAACACCCTTATTTTACAGGAATGTAAATAAAAATTTACTATCTGCAACATGTCAATTTATGGATATGACATTCTTTCTTTAAAGGATAATAAATTAATTGTTGAATAATAATTAAAAATATTAAAGAATTATAGAGTGGCAGGGCAAAGTGATCTAAGTGCCAAAATAATTATTTTAGGAAAAGTGAAAATTACATGTGAAATATGGTATAGGGCATATAGCATGCACCATCTAGTGGTGATTCTTTCAAATAGTAGAAGTACATAATTGGGGTTAAATCAAATAGCAGTGCATTAGCAATGGGATATAGACCAATTTGGATGAAAAAAGTTAATTTTGAATTTTGGCACTTGGATCACTTTGCCCCGCCACTCTACAATATAAAAATTAAAGAAAATTATATCAATCAATATTTTAAAAAAACAAGCTTTTTATTAATTAATAATATAATTGGATTAAGATACAATTATTTATTTTTAAAAAATTGCCTCTAATATTTCATCTTCTTCTTCATCATCATCATCGTTTTCAACTTCTTAGATTAAGCTTTATGAAGTTTGTTCCAGTCTACCGTAATTCTTTAACAATGTTGAATCCATCTTGTCTTTGTCTATCTTTTGAACCATAGTTCATCAACAGTGCCAATGCAGTGTCCACGATAGTGGCTGCAAGTCGAATAAAACTCACTGTAGTAGGCAACTAAGATATTACAATAATGATATATTCGATAAATTTTGCTTAGAGATCTCTTTATCGGGCTTAAGGTTCTTTAACGATCCTGAAAATCTTCAGACTCGGGACCCACAGGTTAAAGTCCTTCCTGGAGGACTTGTTCCTTGGATTTTTCCGTTCTAAAAAATCATACGATCCCGGTCGAGTTTGAAGCCGCGACCCTCGGGATCGTAACCACTAGTCCACCGCGGCGGATTTAAATCCAGTTACGTTGCGAGAAAGCAAACACGGCGGCTGCTAGAGCGATTTTTAAATGACAGCCGTCGACTAAACTACCCTCCTAATAGTCGGATTTCGCTGATTTTTGGATAATGCCTTTCTCGTTTTATTTCAATGGCATATTTCGAGTTTCGCTGTGAAAATTCTAATATTGCAAAGGATAGAGCTGTTTTTAAATTGTCGTGTCAGGTTAAGCCCCAATCCTAATGGTTCTATTTTGTTGGTTAACGAACTCGACCCTAGTTTTCATGACTGATTGCTATATTACGAGTTTTGTTCCTAAAAAAACAAAAATTGTGGCCGCTAGAGCGTTAACACAAACACACACGCGCGCGCGTGCGCGTGTGTGTGTCCACCGCTGTGGTCTCGAGGTAGCGTGCTGCCTTGTCACGCAGCGGGCCCGGGTTCGATTCCCGGTCGGGGCAGTTTTTCTGGGTGACGTTTTTATCGGGGTTTTTCCTCACCTGTAAGACAAATGACAGGAAAACTTTAAGGCCCAAACGGTCCCCGAAATAATATGGCCATCATCATCATTATCATCATCATCCTTCACCGGTGTGGAAAGCAACGGAAAGCTATCACACCTACAATTCCCTAGTAAAGCTGCAAGTGTAGCATGAAAATGCTATGATTGCAGTGAAGGGCCTGCCTTCGGGCAGAATTTATATATATATATATATATACACACACACACCGTGTCCTATTCAAACCTCCCACATTTTAATTAATCGTAACTCTGAAAGTATGCGGAATTATGAAATGAGGTTGGTATTAAAAGAAAGAGAAACTCAAAGAATTTTTGTTTTCATTGTTGCAGTTAATTCATCTGTCGCATGTTGGACAATAATAGCATAAAACCAAGTTCGCCAGACATCACTCCACTGGACTTCTTCCTCTGAGAATATGTAAAAGACCGTGTGTTTGCGACTCCAGGACAAGATCTTCATGATTTACAAACCCGTATCCTTGACACAATTGCAACAGTACCAATGGACATGTTGGACAGAACGTGGCACGAAATCGAATACAGATTTGATATTGTTCGTGCTACTAATGGTGCACATATAGAGGTGTTTTAATGTGTTACAATGAAAATTCGTTGAGTTTCTGTTTCGTTTAATACCTGCCTCATTTCATAATTCCGCATACTTTGTTAGTTATGATTAATTAAAATGTGGGAGATTTGAATGGGACACCCTGTATGTGTGTATATATATATATATATATATAAGTTACATGCAATGTATACAAACTATATACAGTATATAAATTTTTGCATGGTGGCTCCATGGCGCAAGTGATTAGGAACTCGCCTCTCACCGCTGGGGTCCAGAGAGCGAGTCTCGGCCATTCCATGTGGGTTTCTCATCCATTTAGTTCATTCGCCCCTGTGACTGTACGTCGGGCATGATCATCCGACACCCTTGTCGTTCATAGACGGTCTATAAATATAAGGGGCTTCGTCTCATTTCATCCCCCGACCCGACACTGAGTTGGACATGAGTTGGGTTTACAATTATCGACGATTGCAAATTAGATATATTCCAACTTAAATTCTACCCCCTTAGGGTCGGTTTCACCAACAGAGGTAACTGTATTACGCTAGTTTAAGCTATGTATTATATATGGGGAAAACTGGCGTAACACAGTTCCCTCTGTTGGTGAAATTGACTCTTAAAAATAAAACTTTACAAAGTAAAATTAAAATATCTGGAACTGCAACAAATTTTATAACCTTATCAACTACTCTACAGGAATATTTTAGCATTCCCTCCAATTCGATCAGCCTTAAGTTTAAAATTATCGACAATTGCAAGTGAGATATATTCCAACTAAATAATAAGCGAAATAAAAACAAAGTTTAGAGCCTATAAAAAACAATAAATGAATTAAAGATAAAGGCAAGAAACCCTTCCACGCTGTAATATTTTTATAAAAAAATGTTTTAAATTCTTTATGAAGGGCTAGCAAGATGGAATTTCATAGAACGAAATTTCGTGAATATCATCTTTTATTGTAAGTTTTTGCCATGATTATTTTCGGTATCTACTAAGTAGGATCGATGAAGAAGTGAAAATAAAAAAATATATATTTTCACGAGAACAACCTCAGTAGCTAAATTCCTTCGGAATTCACTAAAACATTGTGCACCACACGTCACTAAGCTATGGCGATGATAAATACGGTACTTATCTAGACTTGCCTTGAAGTGCACTTTGAGTGGGCGTTTAACTGCACTCTGGCAGCGTGTTAGATACCTAAATACAAAGTAATTGCAAAATGGATGCATGTCATTTTCAGCGAATTCCGAAGGAATGAAGCTATTGAGGCAATTCCCGTGAGAATATTTTTGACTATTTAATTCATGCACAAATGTGAGTCAATGACCAATCACGTTTCAATTTTGTTTTATAACTAATGGCAGTCGTGTTTCACCTCGCTCTTTATCGATTTCTCTTTATCAGCCCCTGCTTTTTTTTATAAAGAGAGTTCATTTGTTTTTCTTTCTTTTTTCTCTAAGCGCTACAGACCTAGAAGGTCATTGGCTGACCATCCGGATGCTGGCCTCACATCCATATGTGTTATAGTCTCTCTGGTTTAAATTTACGAGAAAGTTGTAGAATGAGACAACTGTACTCACGTCTCTCATTCGCACCAGTGTTGTCGGTATTTCTTCACCAGATGTTAATAGGGGAAAGAGGAAAACTGTGACAACAGGGTGGGTTCTTTCTTTTATATCTGGACTAAAGCGGTCAACGATCTACCCTTGTATCTCTATCTATCTATCTCTATCTCTCTCTCCCCCCCCCCCTCCCCCCCCCCTCTCTCTCTCTCTCTCTCTCTCTCTCTCTCTCTCTCTGCCAAGTTAAGCCAGCTATACAATAATCACAGAGGTAGACGATCATCTAGCCAGTGTAGGGGTGACATGTGGCCAAGCATGTCGGATCCCCCAACCGTTATAGCTGGTATTCGCAACCTGGAGTCGTTACTTATTGTAGCTACCCAAATGCGTCACGATGCTGGGTGGGCACCGGTTCCATACTGGCCGAAATTCCATGAGAAAAATTTCTTCCCCCATGGAGACTCGAACCAGCCCAAAGCTCTGCGCCACGGCTTCTTGCACCTTGCCTTAACCACTCGGCTACGGCGCGGAACAAGAGAGTTCCTCCTTAACAGCTCAAAGCATTATTTTTCTCCAACAAATATATTGAATATAGCAAATAATGAACAGATTCCTTGATTTTACTTAGTTGTTTACTAAAAAAATAAATTAATAACCTATAATGTTGATTATAATATTAAACAGTTTGATGTTTTTCATTATTTCTCCACTAGGGTGCATTCTTACAATATTGCGATTCTATTTGGCAATAAATAATATGATCAAGTTGCAGTGAATATACATAACCTCACATTTCTGATTTGTTTTCAAACATCGCCGTTTACATTAAATATATAAATATTTAAAAATTCCGGTAACTATATTTAAATAATGACTTTTGAGTAAACAGCTCAATTTTATTCGTTAAATAGTCCTAACAAATGCCACTCTTCATTTCCAAATCCTCTAGATGAATTGGAAATCACTCGTGGCATTACTTATGAAAACTGTTTGTAGATCTTCATTGATCCTCCTAAGAAGACCTGAAAATGCCCATTACTAAATGTGTGTTTTTAACCCAACTCGGTATATAGCAATCAATTAAAACACATAATGTAGACCAGCAAAATCGGACCATTAGAAAAGGGTGTTAATCTGAAGCGAAACTTTAAAAATCCCTCTAATAATGATTTTGTTTGCAGTGAAACTAACAGGGAAACTGTCAACGATTACATGCCGAAATCTACCTTGAAATTTCTCCCAGAGAAACGTTGTGATGTACCAATGCCCGTGTCCAAAAATGTATCTGCCGTTTTTAACTGCAAGGTACAGAAATGGAAGCCAGAATCTAGCAATGCTAACCCACTGTGGGAAGCTGATGAACGTTCCTGCTTGAATAGAGTGGAGTTGTGTGAGGAGGAGCAACTGCAAGGCATAGAAATCGAAGCTAGAATCTAGCAATGGCAACCCACTGTGGGAAGCAGATGGACGTCCATGCTTGAATAGAGTGGAATTATGTGAGGAGGAGCAGCTGCAAGGCATATAAATCGAAGCTAGAATCTAGCAATGGCAACCCACTGTGAGAAGCAGATGGATGTCCCTGCTTGAATAGATTGGAGTTGTGTGAGGCGGAGCAACTGCAAAGCACAGAAATCGAAGCCAGAATCTAGCAATGGCAACCCACTGTGGGAAACAGATGGACATCCCTGCTTGAATAAAGCGGAGTAGTGTGAGGCGGGACGCGGCGTGGATGCCAGGTTGTGAGGATTATCCAATTCACCAAGTTAGACGTTGTATTTCTTCCCTGTAGTTTAAATGAGAGGTTTGATACTGGATTTAGTACCTTGCAGTTAAAAGCGGCGGATATTTTTTTGGACACGACCTTGGTACAGCACAAGGCTTCTCTGGGAGTAATTTCAAGGTAAGTTTCGGCATGCAATAGTTGACAGTTGCCCTGTAAGAAAGATTGGTTAGCATAGTGATTTGATTTCGGGACACCCTGAATACGTGTTTCAGACGCTCGGTTATTGTTAGTTATTTATTATTATTATTATTATTATTATTATTATTATTATTATTATTATTATTATTATTATTATTATTATTATTATTATCATTATTATTATTATTATTATTATTATTATTATTATTATTATTATTATTATTAATATGTACGAATTAAATTTGTGATAATTTAACAATATCCATCCATAGTAATTCTGCCCGAGGGCAGGTCTTTCACTGCAATCATAGAATTTCCATGCTATGCTTTGCAGCTTTACTACACTCTAATTCAACCCAGGAAGTTACTACAGACCTTACGGGCTACGCTAGTGTCCGCCTACGTACAGGGGTAGATGTTGTCAAACTCATAATAACGATATTTGTTTATTTAGAGAAGGGTGGAGGGGGGAAGGTTAGCAGTACTTTTTCCAAATCTATGTACTATACATTAAAAACATATGGTTTATCTTTTACGGCATGCAAACTAGTTTTATAGTAAATATGAGAGTCCACACTTTCACACAGGATAGTACAGGTCCGCACGAGCTCAGTGACAAGACGTGGTAACTGTTTTTTTTTTTCTTTAAGAGGGGGTGGCTTGGACGACTACAACTTACAACTCTGTACCTGCTGTGTTGCATACTTCAGTTTTATTTAAGGATTTTTCTCAAGAAAATACTGTTAAAATGGCAACCCAGTTCCCTATTCCAAACGCACAGTAACTTCCTGGGTTGAATCTGACTGTAGGGAACTATAGGTGTGGTAGCTTCCCGTAGCTTTCCACACCGGTGAAGAATGATGATGATAATGATAAGGATGATGATGATTGCCGGATGATTTTTGGGGACCGTTGGGCCCTCAGCTTCCTGACATTTGTCTTACAGGTGAGGAAAAACCCCGAAAAAACCTCACCCAGGAGTTTGTCCCGACCGGGAATAGAACCCGGGCCCGTTGCGTGACAAGGCAGCACGCTACCTCGAGACCGGAGCAGTGGACTTTAATAATATAATATTTTTAAAAAAGTTACTTTGAAACTGTTTAAATGAGATGGCAATACCGTCAGTAAAATCAGGATTGGTCACAGAAGCCCCTTGAAGCTTACATATACACGGAAAGGGAAGCCTAACGAGGAGACGATACTTGGATCCGTGTTGCGAAACTAAAGACAATTGCTTGCAAATTAATGAAGTTATATCCGAGCGCGTTGTCATAGCAACCGGATCACAGGCAGGTGACAAGTGGACAGCTTTCACAAGTATCGGCTCATTACACACAACCTCTCAAATTAATTCCCTTTCAATATCATATCCGAGAGATAGCCTACTTAGGGGAGATATGCTCTTAGAAATTCCGTTTTAAAAATATCGTGTAATCAATATGAAAAATTGCACGATATAATAAAACAATTTTACTCTCTTTTTTTTTTAATCTTCTTTCTTTTATTTATACTCGTACATTTATGAAAATTTATTTGGCAGAAGTATTTTTACGTTTATCATGGTATTTGATTTTAGGGCATTTTAAGATATATCATAAATTCAACTTTAGTTTAGCTGGACAGGAAATAAGTGAAGTGGAGGCTTTTATATATATTTTGGAAGTGTAATTTTATTAAAGATGGAGGTAACTAGAAGATGTCCGGGAATATATATATATATATATATATATATATATATATATATATAAAACAACGAATGGAACATTCGCGCGGCTGTATACAATTTACTCTTGGCGCGACAGACCTAGAAGGCCCTTAGCCTACCATCCGGCTGCTGACCTCACATCCGCATGTGTCAATCACAGAGGTGGATGATCATCAGCCAATGTAGGGGTGACATGTGGTCAGCATGTCAAGTCCCCAGCCGTTATAGCTGGTTTTCTCAACCTGGAGCCGCTACTTATTGTAGCTACCAAATGCCTCACGATGCTGGGTGGGCACCAGTCCCATACTGGCCGAAATGCCATGATAAAATTTCTTCCCCCATGGAGACTCGAACCAGCGCAAGTCCCGTAGCTCTGCGCCAAGATTTCCTAGGATATATAAAAATGTCCCAAAGATTCCCATGAACGTATTAAAAAAAGTGAATTGATCATTCGTATGGCTTTATACAATTTGAAAATATAAAATGTTTCAATTAAACAAAGATCCAAATATTTAATATGCGAAATTTGGAAAGTTACGACATAAATAAGTAATATATTCCAGTAATTAAAACATGGAGCTAAGAAGCTCTGAAACATATGTTCGACAAAAACAACTCTAAGAGGTAAGAATGAACAGACCAAATGTTTTAATTATTAAACAAACCTCTTAATGATGTTTTTATTATTAATTTAACATTTCTCAATGAAAGATAAATTATATTTGAAGAGAAAAAGTTTCTCCTAGACCGAGATTCGAACCCGGGACCTTTGGCTTGCCGGGCCAAATGCTCTACCAACTGAGCTATTATTATTATTATTATTATTATTATTATTATTATTATTATTATTATTATTATTATTATTATTATTATTATTATTATTATTATTATTCTCTTCAAATATAATTTATCTTTCATTGAGAAATGTTAAATTAATAATAAAAACATCATTAGAAGCCTTACTAGCTTTATAAAGTAATGTTAAATTCCCAATAAATGTCTTCTTAACTAAGAAGCCGCCATTTGCTAAGATAGAAACAATGGTTTCAAAAGCATTTGGTGAGAGGGAATTACAATGTACATAAGAGAAAAATTTACGTCTAGATCGCAACTCGCCTCGGTAGCTCATTTGGTAGAGCATTTGGCCCGGCAAGCCAAAGGTCCCGGGTTCGAGTCTCGGTCTAGGCGAAAATTTTTCTCTTCAAATATAAACCTCTTAATGTTACTTTGTATTTTATTTTAAAATATATTCCAGGTGTTTTCTTAACAGTTGGCTTACGACGGATATTAGCCTAAATATGAGATGGGCTGACTAAAACTGGACAAGCACCTAACGAAAACAAATTAAAGAAATAAAGTGGCTTTGGATTTAACATAGGCCTACTCTACGAAAATCACAGAACACAATAAGTGTGCATTGGACTGCGGCGCAAGGAATACTGATAGACTAACAATTAATTACTTGGAAGAGGGCAATTAAAAATGAGTTAAATACGATAGGTAGAAATTGAAAACAGATGAAGACTTTGGCAAGATATAAAAACTAAATGGAAGAGCTTCATTAAGGCCCTATGCTCCAATTAGGAACAAATGGATATTATGACGTTTTAAGATAGAAAGAGGGACAAGCAAGTGGTTAACATCTGAAAATGGAAAAACACCAAAAAAAATGAAGAACCCAAATGATTTAAAACATCTATCTAACAGCATTCCACAGCATGTGCAGACATTTGCATCAAGAGCCAAGAATTGGTCTCATAGTGACTAATACATATTCATATAGATTCAACCTAAATGACTCACCTATGGGCCAAGCTGAAGAGGAGGATTTAGAACATACTCTACTGAACTGTACATCTATAAATTATCATAGAAATACTCTAAAAAGTCACTGTTACCTCAAACCTCGGGTGAAACATTTCAATTCATTTTATCCACACCTAAGCTATGAACCATTACAGAGCTTGTATATAGTTTAATATGAAAAATCACCAATCAACTCTTCAAGTAGTGTAACTATGCAATGGAATCATGTCATCAGCTATGGTTGGAAACATGTAATGAAGAATGAAGAACGAATGATAGAAAGAGAGTATTCCTGTTAATCACGAAGCTATCTTTTTCTTACTTTACAACACTGTAGCAATAACCGAGAAGCCTCGGATCTCCTCAGGGAATGGCTATTCATTACATACGCTGTAGACGTAGAGGAATAGGTCCTATTGTTTTGAGATTTTTCGACGATTAGCTATAAAATTATAGTATCCGGAACTTACAGTTTTACCTGAAATCCAAATCATGGAGAATCAAGTAATTGTACACCTAAAGTTAACCGATTTAGGGTCGGTTTCACCAATAGAGGTAACTGTATTACGCCAGTTTAAGCTATGCATTATACACGGAGAAAACTGGCGTAATACAGTTACCTCTGTTGGTGAAATTGACCCTTAAACCAAAGCTGGGTGTATATACCTAGCCATTCAACTTCTTAGAGAAATACGGACGCAAGCCGGAAATGACTTGCGACACACCATGTCGAGATTTGCAGTACATGGCTTCCATCCCAGAATTTGCCAGAGAAATACCACGGATCAGAAGAAAAGTGCAAGTGCAAACTATGTGGGTAAAAAATGTGACCGATGTAATTTAATGTGGTAAAAAAAACTCACAGACTCCTGTAAAACGAGTGAACAAGAAACATGCACATTGTGCGATATCTTCCTTCTTCTTATCATCATCATCATCATCATCATTATTACCAGTATTATTATTATCATTATTATTATTATTATTATTATTATATCAAAAGTGTTGATTTTGAAGGGTAAAGATAGGAAAATTATTAAAGCTGAACAGATATTTTTGTTGTTCCTTCCTCAGGCGTGATTTAGTACCACAGATTACTTTCAAATATATTGAACATATATATATAAAAAGGAATAAGTTGTTGTTTCTTCTTTCGCCAGGCGTGATTAAATTTCTCTTACTACTTTCAAATATTACCTAACTATTTGTAAAAGAAGGAATAATTCGTTATGGAAAAGATAAAGTGGTTAAAGATTTAATGTTAAAATTTATAAACAATGAATTTAGTACTTTAAAAAAGGTCCGCTGCTGTTATCATGGAGTACCGTAGCTGCCTTGCTTATAACGGGCCCAGATTCGATCCCTTATCGGAACAAGTTTCCTGAGTGATGGGGTTCTTCCTCACTTGCAATCTCAAGAAACTTTAAGACATAAACGGTCCCCGAACATCATATCCCATCTTAATCATCATTAACACATTCGCCATGTTTAGTATGAATGTGTGTGTGTGATAGTATGGTTCATCTTAATGTTTTGTTGTTTTGGAAGAGGCCCTGACATTGGGCAGATCACTCATTCGGGGAGGCTCTCCATATCCTTGTGTGATAAAAAAAAGTATGTGTGTGATCCACAGATTAAAATCCCTTAGGTCGTGCCACTGTAAGGGAGTGGCATGTAGGCTTATAACGTATGGCTACGTACAAAGGGAGAAATTAAACTCAATTAAAGAAGAAGAAGAAGTACTTCAGAAAAGTAACTAAGGATGACCCTTTAATGAGTTTTCGATAGAAGAAAGAAAAGAGAGAATGACCTTGAGCACTTATACAGCATAAGAGAAAATGAACTGCAAGCTGACGATTGGGAAAATATAATAAGAGTGACTGCTGCATTTTCATTGGGCGCAGGAAGATGTGGCCAAATTCAAAATAAATTAATAATGGTTTAGGAAAAACTGCACTTAAACTTGCGTGAAATATTTCCTATAGAACAACAGTGCGCATGCGCCAGAGTTTATAGAGCCAGCGATAACCCACAATTGACCACACATCGATTATCATCCTCGATTACTATCCGTCGCTATGAAAATTTGAATGACCAATATTTGCAATAAATCCCCAAATCTATGTTAAAAAATATATTAATAATATCAAAATTACCAAACGTTTATTAAAAATGGGTGTACACTTACTTAGGCCTATCACTCCCTAACGCCGATTCAACCAGCGGTAACCCAAAACAGCGATAGAAAAATCATAGACTAAGTAATATACTCTGTAGAGAAAATAGCAGTTAGCATCAAATTATTGTCTAACAGTGTCATAATATTGTGATTTGCATATTTAAATAAATACTTCAAAAGTGTCTAATACTGTTATAAAAATTGTTTGAAAATGTTAAAAATATTAAATAATATTAGTAAATACAGAAGAAGAGCTATGGTTTACAATAATAAACTGAAAAATCAAGCGTAAGTAGAAGTGTGCAGTTGAGCCATGGTTTATCTTTATTGTATCAATTCAGATAGATATAATTTTAAATTAAAATATTTCATAATTTTATATTTTAATTTTCAATAACACCTCAACGGAACTTTATCATAAATTTTATTAATGTTGAATAATTCTAAATACCGGTATTACAATATTTAATATTTATAAATTACAGTTTCTAAACACTGGCTGTTTCTTTATGTATAAAAGCTTAGAACAATGATTTAAATTAGACACTTACCTGATGAATAACGACGAGTTTGGAAACGATGGTAGATTCACTCCAATCGGGATGATCCTCCTTAACTTTGCGGATAATTTTGGCTTTAGCTCCAAGAAGAGCCACCAATGTTGCTTCACTAGCTGTGCCCTGTGAAAGAACCGAGTTTAAAGCAACATCCCAGAATGCAATCTCAAAAATTATAAGGTTTGTGAACGGATTTTTACACAAGTGCGTTTTAATTCTGTTAAACGAGTAATAAATATATCTTCACTGTTATTATCTACTATCATAACAATCAGTGATTCTTTAGTTCTATTATACTTTATATTCTAACACGAAACGGTATCGAAACATAACATACAAGTTCAACAAAACGTAAAATACACGCTAATGATGATTTCGTATAACTACATAAAATAAACCTTACTTGACTTTTCTGGAAGTATATTAATAGTTGCATCATTGACTGCTTTCATTTGTTTTTCCCTGATGAACCGTGAAAATTGTCTTTTCCGCTCAGTTTTATTTTAGATTCACATTGAAACTAGTACACAAAATTGCAAAATGTAACAATGTTTGTTGATTTATCGCGTCTTTTGTTTTTGTCTTTTTTTTTTTTTTTCCAAAGCCCACGTTACTATTTTTCTTTTAAACATATCGTTTTCGCAATAAATAAATTTCATTAAATATACTAAATATATAACATATATTAAAATACTCTGAACGTAGATAAAATATTGTAAACAACACATTACAAAATTTGTTTTAGTAATTCGCTGCCCTTAGAACACTCCCTTCAGTCGTGTTCTAACTTGAGCATCTCGTTTCTAAATCTCTGATTTTGTAACTAGTCGTCTAAATAAATATTTTAGTAATGTATATATATATATATATATATATATATATATATATATATAAGACTACCTCGAAATTAAGGATAAAGTTAACATAACTAAAGAGAAAATTTTGTATCATAGTCAGAATTTCAATTTAAGTTTTGTCGGCTGGTGCTTAATCATGACGCCAGCGCGTAAAAGTGGAGATCTAGCATTTGAATCCCTCTACTTATATTTATACTTATTGGTTATATTTATTTAGGAGTTCTTAATGATATAAGTCTATATTTTTTTCTCGCAGGGAAACCAAAGACAAACACCCAGTAGATAGACCAAGAATGAGATGTGAGAATAACATGCTCAGGTTAGGGATGTATGGAGAATTTATGTCTGCGCGGCCA
>JASPKZ010001522.1:0-26562 GCA_030220185.1 Diploptera punctata
CCAAATCGGAACGTCTGATCATCTTACACAATACGTCTTATTACTGGTATGTGTTTTGTGATACTTCATATAAACATTATGAAATGAGAACGTGTTTAGTCAGCACGAAAAAAAAAAAGGCATGCTATAACAATAATTGTGAAATATTTTTTTTGTTCCTTAGATATTAAAAAATCGATAGACATTCAAACGTGCAAATTGACCTGACGATCTTCACTATTTAAATGATGCGGCCAAACCAACAAGACTACGTTATGTGCAACGAAATATAACCAATCTCGTTTATTGAGAAATGTTAAATTATAATTAAAAAATCATTAATATAACAATATTTTACTTTTCTCTCGACCGGTAGGAAGAAAGTAAAGTAATTATCTTCTTCCTGCGGTGTATCCGGAGATATATCCATTTTATCTCCTATTTCCCTCCAGGCATCTCCTTTCAATGATTTTTTTAAAATTATCCTTATGTTGAGGATCCCACAATAATTGTTTTGTTTCTATTAAACATCAATAAGTTTTAACATTATAATTTACAAAGAAATAAACGTTATCTCAATCATAACAAATTTATTGTGTCGACGTTTCAATCTCCTTATGTGAGATCATTTTCAAGACATGGTTGTTTATAAATTTACATGTCTTGAAAATTATCTCACATAAGGAGATTGAAACGTCGACACAATAAATTTATGTTTTGACTTGAGATAACGTTTATTTCTTTGTAATTATAATATTAAATACTCCAAGTGAAAAATCTTTTTAAAAAAGTATAATAAGTTTTAACATGTTTCCCTCTGACCACTACATACTCAAATAATAATAAAGGTGCGCGCCGAAAACAACAAACCTCTCAAGTACCCGTCCAAATCTAAACAGCGAATCATCAAAGTGTTCGTGGAAAAAACCGACAATGAGTGGATCGTGGTGCGCCGCATGTGCGCGGCGCGCGCCCTTAAAACCCGCATCCAAATCTGATGAACATGGTGCGCGCCCGGCGCGCAAGTGTGTACGTACCTTAAGATAATGTAAGATGGAGAAAGTTTTTTGACATATGTTTTCACTTGTGTTTGCCAGGTTTAAATTTGCGTCTAGATGTAGTCCAAGATCTATTACTAAAGAAAATAAGGGATAATTATATTATTTATAGTAATGTTTGGAAGTGTATATATGTCAAAGGTTTGTAAGCAGTCTTTGTTGTCCCATTAGAATTACTTGTGACTTGTTAGGGTTTAGATTTAGACCGATACTTGAGGACCAGTTAAAGATGGATATAAGATCGTCATTCATTTTCGTCAAGTTGTTATAGAGAGAATGAGGAGGTGAATGTAAGTAAATTTGGAGATCATCAGCATAGAGGTGATAACGGCAGTGCTTTAGTACAGTTGGTAAGTCATTTATGTAGATTGGGAAAAGAAGAGGTCCGAGAACACTGCCCTGTGGGACTCCCGCCTGCACGTTGCGCCAAGACGAAGATCTAGAGTTTAATGAAACGTATTGTTGACGACCGTGCAGGTATAAGTCGAACCAGGATACAGCGCTGTCAGACAAGTGTAGGTGCTTGAGCTTTATCATAAGTCGTGGTCTACTGTGTCAAAAGCTTTGTTGAAGTCTAGTATGGTTAAAGGAGTCAATTGACGTCTGTCCATGTCTTCACGAATATCTTCAGTAATTTTTAGCAACGCTGTGGTTGTGCTATGACCAGATCTAAAGCCGGATTGATAAGGATCAAGGAGGTGATTTTCTTGGAGATATTCAGTCATTTGCTTATGTACAATATGTTCCAGGGCTTTAGATAATGTCGGAAGGATGCTAATCTGTCGGAAGTCATTACAGTTAGTAGGTGCACTTATTTTCGGTATAGGCCGAACCCTAGACTGTTTCCATACAGTAGGGAAGATAGAAGTTATAAGGGAATCATTAAAAATATGAGTCACTGTGGGTAGTATAAGATCAATGATTTTATTTAGCATTAAAGTGCTGATGTCATCTGTTCCTTGTTCATTGGATTTAATCCGCTTGAGTGCTTCTTTAACGTCTATACGCGAAATGTCGTAAAGTAAAATTTATCTCTTCCTATATGGGGGGATGGGGATAAGTCTTTAAGAATGTATATTTTAGTCTTGTTGTCTGGAGGTGTCATGGGTATTGAGGCTAAAATGTTCATTTAATACATCTACAGAAATGTCTATACATAGTCAGTTGGGGTATTCAACTGTCTATGTCCCATTGTACGGAGATTTCGCCAAGTGTCCCGTGCGCTTATTTCAGGTCCGATTATAATGTGGGCGTGTCGTAGTTTGGTATTGCGTATAGTTTGTGTGTAGTTGTGTTTCTAAGTTGTTTGAACAGTTGCCAGTTCTCGTCATTTTTATGTCGTATGTATGTTCGGTATGCTTTGTCTCGTTTTGACATAAGTTAACGTATTGAGTCATTCATCCAGGGAGCAGGGGAGCGGGTAAATCGTCGGGTTTTTACTGGTGCATGTCTGTCATATAGTTGTAGTATCAGTGTATTAAATGTGTCTACTTTTTCATCAACTGATCTAAGATTCCATATTGTGTACCAAGGTAGTTCTAAAGCGTCTGATTTTAGTCTATGTTTTGTAAATTTCTGTACGTAATCAATTTAGAGCGTCTTTTAGGACATTGGAGTGAGTATTCTACGAATACATTGTCATGAGCAGATATGCCGGGAGCAGGAATTTGTCCATATGTCAGTACTTTCTATGGATGTGTAGTCACTATTAAGTCCAGTAGAGTGTTGGTAGTAGCAGTATGATGTGTAGCAGAGAGAGGAACAATGGTCATATTAAAGCTTTGGAACATATTTTTAAGTTGTATGGCTGGTAAGTCAGTCTGAAAAAGATTTGTATTAAAATCGCCTGCGACAATAACGTGTTCATAATGAGGCAATGAATTGTTCAGAGCGTTTTCTAGATCCGAAAGGTACACTATTTTTGGGGGTTTGTATACAATGCATAAGAGAATTTTTTTAGACTGGCTTGAATTTCTACGAGTAGGAACTCGGGGTGAGCGGAATATACAGAAGAGGACTGGTGGACAATTCTTGGATTAAGCTCATTTGCTCCACCTCGTTTATCTATTGTCATTTCTGAGCAGTGTATATCCTTCTAGGTGAACAAGGGACGAAGGTATGGAAAGGGTGAGCCAGGTTTCCGAAATTAAAATGGCGCTCAGTCCAAGAGATGAAAATATGGTTTCAAACTCATCAAAGTGGGACAGAATTATTGTGAATTTACGTGAGCGATTTTAAGTGTTGATTTATCAATAGAAAATGCATTCTTAAGTAAACTGCTAGTTGATGGAGGAGGGGGTGGTGGGGAGTCAGGAATTCTGCTACCTGTTTTAAAAGCTGTCTGGAGAAGGGGTTAATATCTGAGTCAGGGTTTGCAAGCAGTCATCATTTGTCAGCTCAATGTTGCCAATAGTAGAAAGAAAAAATAAACTATGTACTGTAAAAACTCTAATACAATTAAAATGATTTAGCTAAATAAGGAACTTACAATAAAAATAAAACAAATAAGTAGTCCTATACAAAAAATAATAAACTTAAAACTTACCTAAATTAGAAATAAATTAACAATATAATTGTTAGCAAAGAAAGAAAAATAAAATAAACATACGTTACACTCAGGTCCTACATATCTAGCTGATATCCGCAGTAGATCTTATTTTGCGTTTTTCACCATTTACTTTGGCTATGACGGCACTGTCCATACATTATGAATGCCGTATTTTTGTATGCTATCTTGTAGCAGGCGATATCGACACTTCGTTAGGTCCTCGCGAACAGTGGCCATTTACTTTCAATTTTTTCTTGTTTAGAAAAACTTCACTGCGCTTGCGGTAACTAACAAATTTCACTATTATAGCCCGCGGTCTTTCTACATTGCTAACACCAACACGGTGACTTCTGTCAATGTCGGTCACTGATAAATCGACACCGATTTTTTGGCCACCTCGATGGCTTTCTGTTCAGTGTCCTCTCCGGCCTCTTCCTTTACACCAAAAATCCTGAGGCATTGACGTCTCTGGTATTGTTCTAAATCTTCTATTTTATTTTCCAACACCCATCTTTTTGTCTTTTTCATCGAGGCTCTTTTTCAGATCCTCAATTACCTAAGTGTTGTCCTGGATGGTCTTCTGCAGTTCCGCCACTACCTGGTCCCGCAACATGGACACAAACACCTGCAGAGTGCCGGGATCCTGTAGCGCCTCTTTCACCACACGTTTCACTGCTTCCTCCATAGAACTTGTCGAATCATTGTTTGAATTACGTGTGTTTCTTCCCATGTTGTTAAATGTACACACTTTTGACACTAACTAATATAAATTTAAACTTAAACTGACTACGAATATGCAACTTTAATTATAGAATAACGAAGGCACCAACTGAAAAAAACTTAAAAACCTTGAGCGTAACTTGAGCGTGTTAGTAGCTAGCCGCCATGGCACGTCTGAGTTTCGTTTTGAAACATCGAAAAATGTGACCGCTAGATCGATTCTTTAACTTTAACTTGAGGTGAACTCCTACACCTACTGGTTCTAGAGGGTCCAATTGTGAATCTGAACCATCCAGGTACCTACTCAAACACACAAAAAATTTAATCAAAATCTGTTCAGTTGTATAGGAGGAGTAGAGTGACAAACACGTACAGAAGAATTATATATAAAGACTATTTAACTCATGCCCCAAATGGGAGTCACTGACCAATCACGTTTCAATGATTTTTTATTTACAACCAATCACAGTCGTGTTTCGCCTGGAATTTACCAACTAAAGTTTATCATAATAAAAAAGCACCTCCTTTTTAACATTCTGAATAGGTCGTAGCATTATTTTGCAGTGACTGACCCTGTAAGAAATACGGCTACCAGATTGTATATATAGTGCATGAATGTCAACATATAGCGCATGCGGGAGTTAATATAAAAACATTTGTAGCAATTGATTATACCATCAAAAAAAGAAACCACTGTTTGCACTTTCTGAAATGTATTTTTCCAGGTAGTAACATTCCAGAAAAAATATAATTGTCATATTTACATAATATATCATCAGAAATGAATTCATTTATAGTGTGATGTGTTTCATTTTTTCTCCACTAGAGTGCACTCTAGCAATATTGCGTTCCTTTGACAATAAATAATACGATCTGGATGTAGTGATGAACAAAAGAAGCAAATGAAGCGTACCTAACGTTTCTCATTTGTATTCAAACAGCGCCGTTTACATTAAATATATAAATATATTAAAATAACTATATGTAATAATGATTTGTGAGTAAACATCTTAATTTTGTTGGTTAAATAGTCCTAACAAATGTCACTCTTGATTTCCAAATTCTCTAGATAAATTTACTCCTTACTTCGTGAGTCGTGAATTTATCGATAATTTGGAAATCACTCGTGGTATTACTTATGATAAAGATGTTTCAGTCTTGTAACACATCGTTAACCCATCTAATTTTCTGTCTGACTTGGAGTGTAGTTGTTTCACTGGAAATGTCTTTCATGACACATTCCGCATACATGGCCAAACCAAATTAATCTTGTACTCTAATGCATTTTTTTATTCAATGCCCCAGGTTGTCATTTTGACATTTCTAACATTCTCTCCTAGCACTGGCGTAATTGTAACACACTTCTGTGGTTGGGGGGCGCGGAAGGCGGGGTTACGGCTGTCCCGATGATGTGATGGGTGATGGTGGTGCGCCAGGGAGTCCTTAATCTTAAACTTAATCTAAGGCGAATATCAATGATGATGAATACGATGTCCAGATGAGGTTCGGGGACTGTTTCTCACATTTAGTATGTAATACCGACTTAAAGAGTTGTTCTGTAGAATTAAACATTTCAACAAAATTGATCCAGTAGTTTAGTAGAGCGACAAACACACGTACACATGATATCCTCTTGTAATGTATATTGACATATTCTAAATAATATATAGGCCTATTTGTATTTCCTTTATTTCGAGTGTTAGAGGGCGAACTACATTTTGTTACACGTTTAAGGGTAAAACTTTTATTCTAAAGATGCAGTTATACATCTGGTTTACTTACATTAAAAACTTGAACTTAGCTCGGAAGAGGTACATTAGACACCGAAAATTACCGTCTGTGTGTGTGGGGGGGGGTGGTAGACAACCCGGCTGATATCTGTGATCAATTTTAATTTAACGAATTATTTTTATTACGGATTTTAATTATAGAGACGACCTATAGCATTTTGCCCAACCCCTGTAAATCTATGACACGACTTTCCTTCTCTCCCGAAGGAAGCCACATTTCAGGATTATGTTATAAATTGGATGAGAACAGAGACCAGTTAGATTCCATGTCCACTCGATTCTAAAATATGTTCAAAATTGAGAAGATGATAGGTTTAGTTTTTTTTTCTCTTGTCTGAATGTTGTAAAGCAGACGCCAATATGTTAGAGAGGCGAATAGCGAAGACTACATAACAATCAGCTACATGGGGAACCAGTTACAATAAGAAAAATGAAGTCTCATAGACTGCGATGAGCAGGACATGTGGCACGATGCCTTTGCTTGTCCAATAATGCAAAAATCCAAATGTTACGCTTGAATGGAGATTTGATTGATGTAGTATTGGAGTAGTGTTGCATTGTAACGTAGCAACGATTGAACGGTTTAAAATTTCATTCTGTTGTGTAGTGCCGTGAGTGATTGGAAAATATTATCTCAGGTTTTGGGATAAGGAAGTTAGGTAAGTTTGAATACATTCATTACACAAATAATTAATATTAGAAAAATACACTTCTTATTAGACACTGCAGCTTTAATCAGTAGATTTATTTGCCACAATTCCCGTCACTATTCCAACTTCAAATGACTGTAGTGCGCTCCTACTCCTAAATAAATGAAATATGATTTTTAAATTTTCGTTTCAGGTAAACTTTTACCCCTAATCTTTTTAGAGCATAATAGCAGCTAAACACTCTCCGTATCTGACAATGTGTATACACGTTTTAACGAATCAAACATGGCGGCTTGCTAGAGTCCATTATTATTTTCGTATTTAAGGTAAACCCCCACTTAAAATGGTCGGATATCGCTGAGTTTTGGATAATACCTATCTCGGTTTATTCTAATAGCATATACTGAGTTTCGTTGTCAACAACGAAATTTGCGATCGCTATAACGGCTTTTAATTATCGTTTCAGGTGAACTCCTACACCTAGTAGTTTTAGAGCTTAACAGATAGCGGCTACGGACTGAGATGGGTGAATCATGTAATGACAATGGTGGAGGAGAATACCACTAGAAAGCTTACACTGCTGAGACCAAATGGAGGAAGACCGAAGTTGAGGTGGATGTACGGAGTAGAGGAAGCTCGGAGACCGGGGATGGAGGACGGCGTTGGACAGGGATGCGTGGAGAAGCAGGGAGGACACATAAATGGCTGTAGAGCTAGAAGAAGAAGAAGAATAAGAAAGCGGCTAAACGCTCGGCGTACTTCAAAACATGTATGTACAAATTTTCACGCATATCTGTTGAGGGGTTCAGAAGTAACAAACATACAGACGCTATCTAATAGCCGGCTGCGTGCGTTGCTACGCCTAAATAAATTAAATATTAAAGATTAATTAAATCGTATGGTATACGCTGAGACGAACCAAACATGGCTTTCGGGTAAACCTCCAATTCTTTTTGTCGGATTTCGCTCATTTTCGGATATCTACCTCGGTTTATTTTAATAGGATATACTGTGTTTCGTTGTAAAACATCGAAAATTGTTACCGCTAGAGCGATTTTTATATTTTTACTTCAGGTGAACTCCTACACCTAATGGTTTTAGAGGGTCCCATTGTGAATATAAACCATTCAGGGATCTGCAAAGGAAACAATTGGCCAGTTACAAACCAACAATTAATAACCAGGATTTTGAGAAGTTTTAAAATATTCACCGAAACAATTAATCTATGAAGGAAAAAAGGAAAAAACGAAAAGGGAAAAAGGAGAGGAAAGGAAAAAGAACAAAAATGTAAATACGTAATAGACACTGCAAGTTTCGAGCAAACTCCTGAAGACTCAGAATGAGAGATGACAAGTCATATGTGTGTAAAACGGCAACATAAAGAGTGGATTATATCCAGTGAGTGTGTGAATATACAAAACAGGAAGGGAAACGTATGTTATTCAGTTATAAATTAATGAAATAATGAATAAAAACATAAACCGTTTAAAAAATACATAAATCAAATAGATTCCGAAAACTTCAACAAAACTGAATATAAATAGTGGCATGAAATTGTGTGTATAAATATAAACTAATATACTGTTTATTAATTTTGTTATTTAGAATACAGCATAATGTGATGGCGCAAGCTGGAAATAAATAAGTTTTAACGCAAAACAAATCCAGGACCCACCCAAACACTCACAAAAAATTTCATCACAATCCGTCCAGTTGTTTAGGAAGAGTAACACGTACAGAAGAAGTATATAATTATATAAAGATAAAGATTATTCAGTCTTGTAACATCTGACTTGGAGCCTAGTTGTTAAAGGTTTAACTGGATATGTTTTTTAACAATTAAAGTCTTTCATGACACGTTGTGCATACATGCCCAAAGCAAATTAATCTTTGTACTCTAATGAATTTTTTACTCAACACCCCAGGTTTCGTTCTGACATTTCTGACGCTCTCTCCAGGTACTGTTGTAATTGTAACACACTCTTGAGGTTGGGGCGCCCTGAAGGCGGGGTTACGGCTGCTCTGAATGACGGTGCGCCAGAAGAGTCCTTAATCTAAGGCGAACATCAATGATAATGATTATAATGGCCGTATGATATTCGGAGACCGTTGGACCTTAAATATTCCTGATATTTGTCTTACAAATGAGGAGAAACCCCGAAAAATCCTTCACTCAAGAAACTTGTACCGACAGGGGATAGAACTCGGGTCCGTTGCGTAATTTTTTTAAATTGTTTTATTCAATTCATCATGTGTTCTAATTATCAAAGGTCCATCTACAATTTCTGCTGCTCGAAAATGTTCCCAAATACAGGGTGCAGCATAAGTCAGTTAACAGAAAATGCAAATACATTATTTTCTGTAGCTTACAACAACTACACATAAAAGAACTATCGAAATTGTTCAAAGAGACCACCACCATTGTAGTTGAAGCATTTATGGCATCGTTTTAACACTGATTTCCAGATGATGTCACACAATTCCCCAGTGTTTTGATATTCCGTTCATTCAAATACCGCAGGTTTAGTGGTTTTGTATTGAAAACTTTATCCTTCAAAATCACCTCAAGCAGTAGTGTTTGAGATTATATTCTCAAGGTCCCGTCTTCAAACTCCTGTTTCAACCAATCTGATTTTTTCCCTTGTAACCATGTGCAGTGGTTAATTGACATATACAGCACCCTGTAGCTATCTTCCTTAAATTAACACGCTCTACCGACAGGTTGTGTCCGGGTGACACAAGATACATCAAATTAGAGGTAAAAAGGGAGAGGTTAATCCCTTAATTTGTCAAATTAAATTTTTTACGTCAGTTTATTTAAATGCGTCGGACTGGAGTGAAAACAAATCAAGTATAACCATAATTTATTTTCTATATATTCTTGTATAATTTTACTAATTAATTTTACCCACTATTAATTAAGAATATTGAGCTGATTCCTCATTCGCCGAAGAACTCCGTGACCTTGTAAAGTGCGTATATGTTCCAAAGTACCGACAGGTCGTCTTTGTACAGTATGTATATGTTCAAAAATGTGGTAATTATTTACACAAACAGGTTCTTTTGGACAATTTGTTCGCTGAATAGTAAACTGAACGATTCGCATGTCTACTGTTTTACGTACACATCAGCCAATTTTCAAGAGGCTCATGTTGTAGCGTTTGTTAGGAGGTCTTCATTCTAGTTTTCTAAACACGAAAGTAATCCAATTTTAAACTATGAACAGTACAAAATGTCGGATATGTAGCAGAAATAATTTCACTTTCAATGCAAAAACTGTAAATTAATTAAATTACAGAAATTTAACAACTGATGATACATTTTTCGTCCTAGACCTGGGTACTCTTCTTCAAATTAGTTTGTTTAACAAACGAGAAAAAGCTAATCCATAAATACTAAAGGAAAATACTCATTGTGTTTGTTTAACGCTAGGGGCGCTGATCTCCGAGTAGGTTATATTATATTCCTCCTCCATAACCTGTTTTTTTGTTCGCCTAAGGTTCCTTTGAAGTGCCAGAAAGTCAAAATTAGAACATGTCACAAATATGGAAATTAGAAACATAATAGAAGCAGAGGAACGCATAATTGAAAGAATTGAGGAGAAGAAATTAAAATGGTTAGGACATATTTTAAGAATGGAAGATGAGCGATGGCAGAAACAATTATATGAATGGCAACCGAACCAGAAAGAAATAAAAGAGGGAGACCAAAGTTCACATGGAAGAAAAATATGAAGACATTAATGCAAACAAGAGGGCTAAACATTGAAGATGAATATGATCGTAGGCTTTGGAGGTTTGGCACGGGAAGACGGCAGCAGCTGTAAAAACCCAAAGATAGATAGATAGATTCCTTTGATATGAACTGACAAAAATTACTAATATTTTGTCTTGTTTCGCGTAAATCGTAAAACTGTTAAAAAATTACTTGTAAATTCATAATTTTCTTGCTACCTACATTACTGTACACCTGATGCACTCCATATTTGTTTTGTCAAACGCCACCAGGTTGTCTCTTATGACATTTCAGGGTTCTTCCCCTGGCTTTGGCAGAACTGCAATCCATTTCTTAGGTTGGGGCACGTGGAAGGCGGAGTTACGTTACCCCGATAATACGATGGGTGATGAATGATAACGAAGCGCCAGGAGAGTTCTTAACCTAAACTTAACCTAAATTCCGGAACATGGGTAACCACAGGAAAATGAGAAGAAATGGCTATGGATTGACCGGGAATTGAACCCGGGACCTCATGAACTGTAGTCAGGAACGCTGACCGTTAGCCCATGAGGCTGGTTAAAGTTGCACTACATATAGAACTCTTTATTACGTGTTTTGTTTAAGATAACAATGCGAAAAATCACTCAATAAAATAGGCTACGACATTTGAACGTCGCGGTTCAACAACAGCATCACGGTCACGTGGTTACGGCAGAAATAATATTTCAAAATTTGTTTTGCTATAAAAATAATTACAATTTCGCGTTCCTTTATTTCAGGAAAATCGGGAATCAAAATATTTTGTTTTGGACGTAAATCAATAAGTGATGGCGTTAAATGAAAGCTGTGATTGTATGTAAAATTCGCTAAATTACGAGGTAAGTTCCAATTAAAATATAAACCAAATTAGTGTAGAATTAGAATGTTGGCCTAGATGGGCCTGCAGTGGAGCCATTTTATCTATACCTCTGATTTTTTTGTATTTTTTCTTAATTTTCGTTTTCCTTTCTTGGCCTTTTTGACGTGAATACGTGTTTGAATTAGCGTCCACAGTGGGAGACAATTCAGACAACTAATGATAACAAAATCGGGGGATACACTTTGGTGTTGCAGCTACATATCTATCACCTACATCCAAAATGTAATTACGTCCCTCCATAGATAAAGGATAAAAAATGTCTAACGTTGACTGTGGACTGTGACGCATTGCGCGAGGCGGAGTGAGCGCCACCATTTTGAGGTCGTTTCGCTGCGTCACATAATTTTCGTTTAGTATAAATTTTGACTCAGACAAGTTACGACGTTAGTTTGAGTTTCAATTGTCAGCTCTCGTCAAGATGTATCGATTGAGAATATAAAACATAGACAAAAAACCTGATGTCCAAGTTCTGAAATCTAACCCCGGGACATCTGGAACGCTGACTACAAGCCACGGGGCCTGCCAATGTTCAGACATTAATTTCTCTAATATTTTCGTAAAATTATATATTTTGTGCGTTGTCCATGTTAACATAATTACTATTTTTAAATTGTTTTGTGTTGTTTAATTTTTAACAGTGAAACCACCTGTTATTCAGTTTTAAAAATAACTGCAATAATCGGGTTACCATGGTAACGCATGTTCATGTACAGTTTATGCTCTCACACGTCTGCCTGTTTTCATTACAAGATATTAAGGTACAAGTTTCTTCTCTTCAAGTCCGATACAATCTAAATTCCATTAGAAATTATATCAACATTATCAAACCTGTCTAACTGGTACAAAGAGTAGGATGTGGGTAGACAAATAGTTTTCAGATACGTTGAAATTCACTATTCAATTTTGTAATTCTGTACTAGAGTATGTCATCAAATCTTTAGAGGATAAAGAAGGCTTAATAAGCTGATAGTTTATGCTACTGATGTAGTACTATTAGGCGATAGGGAGGAGATACTAAAGGACAACACACACCATATCTGTATATATATATATACACAGTATATATATATATATATATATATACAGTACATATTCACACAAAGAAATACATTATATAATGGAAATGGACAGCTAATGACAAATGAGGCAAATTTTCAGGAAGTGGCTGAATTCAAATACCTAGGAACAATAATCACAAAAAGGAATGAGATGCACAAAGAAAGTAAAGATAGGTTCAATTCTGGAAATGCATCCTATTACGGATTAGAGGGATTCTTGTAAAAAAACTGAAAACATAGAAAACTGTTATATGAAATAGATACTGAAACAATAACTATTACTTAAATCGCCCTTGGATATAGTCGCTTTACAGGAAGTTAGGTGGCCAGGAGAAGGTAGTCAGGAATCAGGAAGCTTTGCATTATACTACGGGGGTGCAGAAAGACCTGCATTTGGAACGGGTTTTTTAGTCAGAAGGAGGATCCTATCCGCTATCCGAGATATTAAGTTTGTTAGTGATAGGATATCATACATAATTCTAAAGGGTAAAAGACATGATTTTGTAATTGTAAATGTACATGCCCCCACAGACGATAAAGATGACAAGATCAAGGATGAGTTCTATGAAGAATTAGAATGCTTATTTGATAGCCTTTCACGATATCATATGAAAATTGTCTTACGAGATTTTAATGCAAAAGTGGGGCGGGAAGATATATTCAAACCAACAATAGGCAAATTCAGTCTTCATGAAGATAGTAACGACAACGCGGTTAGGTTAGTCACATTTGCCACATCGAAGAATCTCATTGTTAAGAGCACAACATTTCAGCATAAGGATATTCATAAATACACCTGGACGTCCCCAGATGGAGAAACTCGGAACCAGATAGATCATGTACACTTGTGTCCAAAAGTTAAGGATAATTAGTTCATTTGCCGACTTATTATAAAGCATTTGTCAGAATAATACAAAATTTGGTAAGGGTATGTCACAGATAATTAGAAACATGGCACGAAAGAAACAATGACATGAATACGTCATTCACTTGTCATTTTCACAACAAACGAAAACTGCATTTCAGAATTCGAACATAAAAGTTGAACAACAATGGTTCAAATGATTAGTATGGGGTGTGATTACCCCTGACAGCTACACAAGACTCACATCGACGTGGCATGCTAGTGATGAGGTTGTTCAGGAGTTCGATGCTCAGCAAATTCCACTCCTCATGAAGAGCAATGTGAAGGTCTTGAAGTGTCCTCGGAGGAGGCTGACGAGATGCAATTTGTCTCCCTAAGGCATCCCATGCATGCTCTATAGGATTCATATCCGGAGACCTCGCTGGCCACTCCATACGCTGGATATCTTCCTCCTGAAGAAACTCATCCACCAGTTGTGACCTGTGAGGTCGGGCATTTGTCATCCATGACATATGACATTCTGGAACCCACAGCTCCCCTGAAAAGTCTTACATGGAGGTTCCAGGATCTCTTCTCTATACCGCTGAGCATTAACAGTGCCACCTGCGAAGATGTGAAGCTCTGTGCGTGCATTCATCATTATACCTCCCCATACCAGGAGACCACCGCCACCAAATGGATGTCTTTCCATGATGTTCATGGGGTTGTAACGAGTTCCTTGCTCCCTCCAGATAGTCACGCGATGCGAATCACAGTTCAAGCTGAATCTGGGCTCGTCTGTAAATAGCACGCTGCTCCAATGATTTAGAGTCCAGTCGCGATGTTCCTGACTCCACCGTAAACGTGCTCTCTTGTTCTCAAGGGTGAGTGGGACCGCCACACTACAGGCAGTCTAGCATAAAGACCAGCAGCTATGAGGCTTCTATAGACAGTTTGTCTGGATACTCTGATACATGAGGCGGTCCGCAAGTTCTGAAACTCAGTTGTATCGGCAGACATTGTTCGGTTTCTTCTTGCAGAGTTAAAGCACGATATCGATCCTAGACTGAGGATTTGTAACTCTTGGAACGACCTCCCACTGGTCTTCGCCAAACGTCTCCGGTCTCTTGGAACCGTCGCCAGAAACTAGATATAACATTTGGTGGCACATTAAGTGCGATGGAGACCTCAGTTTGTGTCTGTCCTGTTTCTAGCAGCCCCATAATTCTACCCCGAAGCAGAGGAGCGGGGTCCAGATGTTGTCTTTGTCGCCATGTTACGGCAATCTGTTCTTACACTACATCTGAGTAATATCATAAACTCTCTTTAAAAATGAAGATTTAAGATTTATGGAACAGGGCTTTAAGGCAACAATGAAATTTTCATTTATTAATGCTATTAATTTTTTCATTGTTGAAGAGAGGATTATAATTTAGTATTTGTAAACTAAACTAAATGTACTGAGAAACGTTTTGATAAATAATTTTTACTCCTTGCTCCTCTTTAAGCATTTTGATTTTCCGTTTTACAAATTATCCTAAACTTTTGGACACCAGTGTATTAGTGGACAAACGCTGGCACAGTAGCATCATCGATGTTAGATCAGTTAGAGGGACAGACTGCAATTCGGATCATCATCTGGTCAGAGTGAAAATCAGACAACGGCTATCGCTTATGAGAGGAACAAACGTACCTTAAGATGATTCTGATAAAATTTGAATTTAAAAACTTGAAAAAAATGAGTGAAATGCGCAAGGGACAAGAATAACCAAGTTCAAAAAATTGCAAATAGATTTGAGATACTGGAATCTTCGAGATGACAAATGTGACAAACGAAGAAGGAACTGATATAAATAGAGAATGACAGGCTATAAGAGGCTACTATTACATTGTTAGCATCAGAAAGCATTGGTTGTTTAAAAAAGAGGCAAAACAAAAACTTGTTTTTGATGAGGAATGTACCGGGACATTGTGAAGGGAAAAGAAAGCTAGCAACTTGAAATGGTTTACACGAGGCCAATGATGCGTAAATGTAGAGCAATTGGGTTGTATGAGACGGGAAACCACGAGACCCGTATAGACTAAAATGAGGGAATATCTAGAGGGAGAAGATCAATGGTCTTGAAATGAATGCAAAAAAATAGGAAACATTAGAGAATTTTATATCAGGGAATTAGGGATATGAAGAAGAAGAGAAGCACGGGAGAAAGGGTTCAGGCTAGAACAAACATAATTCGGAATGAAAATGGGGATATGATTGCAGATTCCAGGAGTAGTATATTAAATAGATGGACAAGTTACTTCAAGCCGCTATTAAATGTACATACGAACAGGAAATTGAGGAGGATAATTTACAGGACAGCAGACGAAATGCTAGTCGCCAGGAAAAAAATGCATTAGAGGTTTGAAATTGGCGATTGAAAAAGTGAAGATGTATAAAGCATTCAGGTTCAGATGAGAACCCAGCAGAACTCATAAAATCAGGGGGAGAAAAGGAGAAAAATTGATGGACCCAAATACGCTGGTTGCAAGCTATGATTTGGGTAAAAGAAAGCCTTACCAGGATGAATGGAAGGGGAAAAATTACCGTACCAATTATAAGAAAGGAGGATTAAAAAACTGATTGCAACAAAACTACAGAGGCATCTCATTACTTTCAACTTCGTACAAAATTCTTACCAAATATATTAGTAAGCCGACTTACTCCCTATATTGATGACATTCTAGGAGATCATCAATGTGCATTTAGAAGAAACAGGGCTACAAACAGATCAGATTTTAGTGTTGGTAAAACAGATTTTAGAAAGAACTGGGACTATAATGGTACTGTACATCAGCTATATGTAGGACATCAAAAAAGCATATGATTCAATTAAGAGGGAGAAGTATATAGTATCCTGCTGGAGTTAGGAATTTATAAAAAGTTGGGTTTAGACTTCTACGAAAGTGTCTAATTGGCACAAACAGATGGGTGCGGTGTAGGCAAACAGTTTTCGGCAACTTTTGCAATCAAGAAATGGGTTTTTTGAAGCAAGGAGATGCACTATCGCCTCTACTATTTAATTTAGTACTAGAGCATGCCATTAAATCTCTAGAGAATGAGGAAGGCTTCCAACTGAATGGTATGAAGAAGGAGGTTGAGTGGAGGAAGATGATGGGAGTAAGAATGGAAGGAATAGCGAAGGGGAGCGTTATGACAAGGACAAACACGCACCATCCTATTGAGTAACACTAAGAAGAAATTAGGACTGGAAGTATAATATCAACAAAAACTAAATATATGGCCACACATAGAAATTTATTATATAATGGAACTGGACAGATAATGACAAATGAGGCAAAATTGTGAGGAAGTTTGCTGAATTCAAATACCTAGGAACAATAATCACAATAGAAAAATGAGATGCACAAAGAGATTAAACATAGGCTCAATTCTGGAAATGCATGCTAAATTATGCATTGCAGAGACTTCCTGATGTCCCAACTCCTTTAAAACTCGGACCAAAATCGTTAAAACTGAAATATATGAAACTATTATTCTACCCGTTATCTTATATGGGTGCTAAACATGGACTCCTTACTTTAAGGGATGAAAGGAGATTACAAGTATTTGAGAAGAACGTTCTTAGGAGAACAATTTTTTGACCTAAGGAGAGATGAAACAAACAGGTGAATGGAGAAGGAATACATAACAATGAACTACATTGGTCTTTATAGGAAGCCAGATATAATAAGAACAGTTAAGTCTAGTTAACTGCAGTGGGCAGGGATATGTTGCACGTATGGGAAATGGAAAGACATGCATGGAAGCTACTTTAGGAAAAGGAAAGCCAGAGGGAAAAACGCCCAGTTGGTAGACAAAGAATGAGATGGGAGAATAACATTAACTGTGATTTAAGGGCAGGAGATATTACAGAGTTGATTGGAAAGCATTAGCTCAGGATAGGGATGTATGGAGAACTTATGTCCGCGCGGCGATGATTGAACCTAAGGGTGCGATAGTGCCAGTGAGTGAGTGAGTGGGTGTGAGTGAGTGAGTAAGGCAGGAAAAAAAATAGGAGTTATTTATGAATAAAGTTTGTAGAAACATTTTTGAAACAAAGAGAGACCAAAAGACAGAGGAATGAAGAAAGTCTATATGACAGTGAACTGCATTATCTTTATGGAACACCAGATATAATAAAAACAGTAAAATCTAAAATTTCATTAGACTGGTGTGGGCAGGACATGTAGAACGAGATGGGGAATGAAATAAGAACATAAAAACTCATTATAGGAAAAGGAGAGGAAAGCGTCCTATAGGTAGGACAAGAATAAAACTGGGAGAATGATATTAACTATGATTTGAGGACGGTAAATTATAAAGTGTTTGATTGAAATAGGTATGTGTGGAGCGACTTATGCCCATTGTTGCCTTGAAACCTACTGATTCGAAATTGCAAAGGAGGAACGGCCTAAGTAAATCCATTCTATTCTATTTTAGTTATCAAGTTCGCCAACATACGGATGAACGTAAAACGTATTTATGTATTTTTTATAAGCACATACTGAGAAATAGAATTTTCAAATTGTGTTATTTGCGTGGAATATCCGTTGGTGTTGAAGGTTCTGCAAAAGTAGACCTATCGCTCTACATCAAAGGGGGGAGCGGATTTTTCGGTTCTAAGAGTTAAGACTGCAAGACAGTATAGTGATAAAATTAATGTAGAAACAGCAGAAATGAAGTTCTTAAGTGCAGTAGCAGGTATGCTAATTTTGGACAACAGAAAAAAGAAGTGAAGATCTTAGAGAAAAGACTTAAATATGTTTAATTTAACAAATTAGAATTGACAACATGAGGAACAAACTGGTATGAACATGTTAAAAGAATGCCTACAGATAGAATCCCTCAGCTGATATTAAAGTACAAAACAACAGGACGTAGAAGTGATGGACGCCCATTTACTAGATGGGAAGATTCATTAAATCCCACACGATGTGAAAACAGGTCAAAAGCCTAATTTCAAGAAGTCGAAAGAAAATAAGGATTATTTATACAGTATTCATTCAGCTTGATTTTTAAAATAATATAATTACAAAAATATTTCTCGATAAACTAAATAGAACATTATTCATTTATAATTTAAAAATAAGCTGTTTAATATAAATGTAATATTGCTAGACACACACAAACATTATTGAGAAACCATTTTGTCACTTATATTTTAAAAAAATCTGTTGATTGGATATAAATTAATTTTATCACTATACTATGTTGCAATATGAACTTTTAGAACCTAAATATCCGCTCCCTGTGACGCCTCTATCAGTTCCGGAGGTTCATGGCAGCGCAGGCCTAGTTATACTGTAAGAGTAGGTTCAACATGTTGATAGTCCGATGCCACCCGCAAGTTTCCAGATACACAAACAAATAATTATTTAAATTTGATACATTGTTCACTTTATTTAAAACATTAGTTAACGTTTTAAATGAGTGTTTAGAAAGAGATATTCATATTCAAAATTTGTAGGATTTTCATCCTGTTTATTTCCTAAACCGTATGTATCATTCTCGAGGGAAGGATTCTTACGACTCATGCGCAGAGCGAGGCTTCGAGATACTTTGCAGCACAAAATACAATTATATTATTTTTGGTCTGGACATCTTACCTCAATATTAATGTTGATTTGTTCTTGGACATGTTTCAAAACAATTCCGTTTTATCTTCAGCTTTCCCAGACTGTCTGGGAAAGCTGAAGATAAAACAGAATTGTTTTGAAACATGTCCAAGAACAAATCAACATTAATATTGAGGTAAGATGTCCAGACCAAAAATAATATAATTAAAATAACCTCAAAATATAACTTCCTAAAATTAAATACAAAATACAATGCTTGCACGATAGTGCGTTTTGTTCTACTTACAGCAGGGGCAACCATGATTGAAAGTTGAACTTCCTATACTTCAGGATTGCCAACCTAAATAACTATACTGTAATATTACATTTACACCCACGAGCAGAAAGTAAACTCACTGCCCTCTATGAATACTACGTACAATCTATATACAAAAACTGTCCAAAAGGTAGTGTTAATATACATTATATGAAACAAATCACTGCATTTTAAATGAACTGAACTTAATTTGAAACAATAAATACGTACTTGCGGCCATTTTATCAATAATATCGGTCTCACGGCCTCCTGTACTTTCAACTAATAAACACTGCCCACACTGTTAACGTTACTCAAATGTTTATAATGAACGCAAATATTTCCAACAAAGATACTATTATTTCACTACTATTTATTATTTTGAAAACACCATCGCGCAAAAAATAATGTACAACGCACGTTTGTTAAGTGTTTTACAGAATCTCAGAAATTAAAAATCTCGTTATCACTCAGTTTTTAAACATTATCCTCGATTCTGTTAATACCACTTCCCAACCTTGTATCATAATATACTATTTCACATGTTCCATTCCTAATCCTGATGATTGCATTTATATCTTACAAACGATGGCTTTGTGTATAAAAGGTGAAAAATATGTCCAAACCAAATGAAATTTCCACAAAACTAATTTACAGAAATTTAGTAATCCACATCTACTTGGAAAATTTCTACAATGAAAAACACAGAAGGAAAATGATTAATTCAAAAGTTTTATTTACCACTAACACTATCGACTCTTGTCGTCCATTGTAGCGCAGATATAAGCTCTCCATACATCTATATCCTGAGATAATATTTTCCAATCATTCCCTGTGTAATTTACATCCTTCAGATGCTATTATCCCATCCCGTCCTTGGTCTTCCTACTGAATGGTTTCCACTTTGTGTTTCCTACAATAAGTATTAATTTTTATAACGTTCCAAATGTCCTGCCCATCGGAGCCTATGAAACTTAACTCATCATATTATATCTGGTTTTCTATCAAGATCATGGAGTTGTCTACATGTCTCTGTTAGGTCAATATGAACTTTATTCACAAATATCCACATTTTCTTATGTCTTAAAGTAAGAGATCTGTTTCGCATCATTTTAATTTATAACCTGAAGAATCGTCATTTTATAAATTATTAATTTAACAAGTTTGAGAGAATTTCAGATGACAGGATTCTCCACCATGAATAATACAGCCTATACCCAGAGATGATCCTATGCATAATTTATTTCCGTTTGTTACTGTTGCAAGTTATTTGAATTTAGACACTTCATTAAAATGTCCATAATTAGCTATTGATATTTTGTACATATAGAAAAAAGATTACCACAATAATTGTGAAAATGTACTAATCAGTTATAAACGTTTATCTTTCTAGGAAACTACATGTGAAAATAAATTTGATGCAATGAAGAAACACAAGATGGTGAGATTGAAAACAATAGTACATTGAAGTCTTTCAAATGATCTCAGCACTGTGAGTGTGTAAAATAAATTATATGAGGAGGGAAAACTGTTTGGTAAGAATATTGTAGCCTGGATGGATGCAACAAAATGGGTCATTTCATTCGCAATACATAAATTGATTGCATTAACATTATGGTGAAAACAGGTCATTTTATATAAATTTAAATATAAAATAATTTAATATGCATATATTTATTTACATGCAGAACCACTGCTCAAGAAAACACAACTTCAAACAAAATCACATACATGTTGTTTCTACATTTAATTCAACATATCTTCACAAAGGAAAAAAAAAAAAGTTTATTACATGGGAATTAATTCTGTGTGCAGCTACAAATTTCTGCCATTTTTCTTTCACTTGGAATCATTTACCCTTGAGGAGAATTGATAGGCGCAAAAAATAATGTAGTACAGCACCTTCATTCTCGCTTTGTCATACTGTGATACTTAAAAATGAGACTTTTTTTTAGAAATGCAATATAAAGATGTAAATAGAGAAAAATAAGCAGACACTATTTGGCGTAAAAATTGGGTGAAGTTGTAGTTAAGGTATCTGGATCTCTGAGTGTTGTGCTGACGTGATGCCTTTCTTGTTTTTTAGGTTAATGGAACCTGTAGGATGAATTCAAGAAACAAGAATGCCGGAACTCTCCTTGGGACTGGTAGAACACCAGATTCGTCAGGTAAATAGACAGTCAATGAGGGTGTAACCGGACAGCCTTGAAGACCCGAAGGCGTACCATAAATATCGGGTAAACCCAACCATGGCCATATCTTGGCATCTGGTTCAACATTGTATATCTGGGCAAGTGTGAATGTACCATTTTTATAAATACTCCTTTAACACATTGGTGACCGACAGCTGTGCGATCCACCCACCCCTGCTAGACCGGACCTTTTTCTCAGTGGCTGGACTTTTAAATTTTAAATCGCGCTAGCATAGTGCGATTTTTACATCTATATATACATTCAATAACAAGAATATTTAAGCAATTCTTTAATTGTGAACTGACCAGACATTCCAGTAGAAATTGAGGGTGTGATAGCGTTGGGAACATTCCAATTTATGTAAAGGCACAGTGAAGGAGCACATGTAGCGAGTTTCTTTTCTTGTGTTCACATCGCAGCAACGTTTGGAGGGGTATTTTTTTCTTTCCAGTCACAATTGGTGTTAATTTATGTTCCTTCATGTCTCCTGAAAGCCTCCCTGGTGGATCTTGACAATACAATTTTCTTGCTCTATTTCACTGTTTTTCTAAGGATGGAGTAATGTGATAGGTACTGGTCAGCCCTGTCTACGCCTTTCACATACTTGTTATATTGAAGTATTCAATAGAGCATTTTTACAACTTTACCGACTCCCCCCCCACTCTCTAGTTGCCTGATGTAATGTGCTAACCATTCTTATGTCTCTTTTATCTTTCCATGTTTGTAGCAAAACTTCACACTTACTGCAAAATATACTTTCTCCTGGTTTGAGTTTACTTCCTGCGTCCACAAACGATTTTGGAAGCCCCTTGTTAAACCTTATTGTTCCACAAGCTATCGTCTTTCTTTCGAGCAAATTTTCAGCTATAGCCTCTCTATTATAATAATTATCCTGGTAGACATGATGCCACAGATATAAACTCGGCTCCAGAATGCAAAATAGTGTTCCTTATTGTTTCCCCCCCCCTCAGCAACATATATTTCCAGGTTACATATTAGCTAGTAATCGCCTAACTATCTGCAATAAAATTCCATATTTCACCAGCCGTCTGTCTAGACACTGTAAACAAATCACCTTTTCTGTTAAGATGGAAATTTTATAAAAGAAAAGAGAGCGGGTTATAAAGCAACTAAATTTATTTCACAAAGAGAGAGAGAAAAAAAAAAAAAGAAACGAAATTGGATGCCTCCTTCAAAAGCGAAGAGGCATGGAAACCATAAAAAACGTAAAACTGGAAATCTTGGTTGCCGGTCGTCTAGCACTGGACAATTAAACACGGAGGTCTCCGTGGTACGTCACCAATGTGTTAACTATAATTCCATGTTTTGCTATTGTAGTTTGTTGAGTCTATTTTAAAATTGTAATATGTACGGTACTTAGGTTTTTTATGATTTTATTATAATTTCTGTATTATTATTTGATTATTATTATATCATTAATATTCCATTACACATTAAATTAAATGTATTTCAGGTGTGAATGAAGTATAAATGGTGGTATGTAGACCGCAGGTTCGATGGAAAATCCAGGGTAATTTATAATGACTTTGAGTAAGTTAATGTCATTTCATTTCTAATACAATTTGAAATTAAGTAGGTGCACTATTTTAATTTAAGATTCTGTGCAGATAATCACCCTGCACATTTCTTACCTCAGCCACAAGACTCTTTTGGACAAACAGTTGTGAAACGTTTGTTAATATAAGAATCGGGATGTACCTTAACTACAACTTCATCCAATTTTACGCCAAAGAATATCTACTATGTGGGGTGATGATTTTTTTATTTACATTTGTAAATTGCATTTCCAGAAAACCTCCCATTTTGAAGTATCACAATTAAAGCAGATGTGCCATTTGGTGTACTACATTTGTATGAAGAACCTATGAATTCTATTCAGTGTAAACTGATGTCTAGCGACAAAAAATATAAAATGACAGCTGTACTCAGAAATTAGTTCTCGTGTAATATTTTTTCTTCATTCAAGAAATTTTCACTGAATATAAAAAAACACATGTTTGTTATTTTATTTTAAGTTGTGTTTTCTTGAGCAACATACACAATCTGCACTGTAACTGTTAATGATTGTTTAATTATTAAGTTTATATTCAGTTTACATAATATTTTGCAAACGTAATTTTTCGAAGTAAATTTTATACCAAGGTTCTCTATTTTCCGTATTTATAATTCATAATATCATTATTTGGATTTTTTCAAAGATCAATTTTTATTCTTTGCTTTGCAGAAGATAATTATTTTGCTAAAAATGTAAATATAACGTAAATTTATCCAACAAGAGTATGAAGTGGGCTGAAATTTGGTGTTGAAACAAGACAGCAAATGAAGAACTCCTGATATTTGTGGTCAGAACAGCAAATCATGCTGATTACTATGTCGAGTAAATGGATCCGAGTGACTACGCCCTCCTGATTCTCGAGGGGGCATAAATATCGCAACCATCAAGTGTTACTGGAGCATTCCTAATTTTTTACCTTTATTAACTTAAATATTCTTATCGATAAATTTTCAACATAGTGAAACATGTTACAATATATTTATGATGTTCAATTACATTTCAGGTTGAAATCATATGGAGCAACAAGAAACTAATTTTCATTATGTAAAAATCACGGAGAAGAACTTTGTATGTACTGTTCATGGAATATGCATTTTTAGAGCCTACATTATGTCATATAGAAAGATTCCATTTAGGAACTACTATTGGCATAAATAATAACTAACTGGCGCTACTAATCCTGTAGGTTCATGGCCATGCTCACATATGCTCTACACAGCAAACATTTCCGAATCATATCTTGTATAATTTAATGTAGTCATGGTTAGTATTATCTTCCCATCTCTTTCTTGACCTGCACGCTTTTTTCTCAAGTTTCATGCTCCTCTTTCATTTTCCCAATTCGAGCCACATGTCCTGCCTATCGCAGTCTATGAGCCTTAACTGTTCTTATTACATCTGGTTTCCTATAAATATCATGTAGCTCACTGTTATGTAGTCTTCTCCAATCACTCCTCTCTTGATCTCTATTTGGTCTACAAATGTTCCTATGAACTTTTTTCTAAAATACTCATAAACTTTTCTCCTCATTTAAATTAAGAATCTAAGTTTCACAACCATATAATATAAATGGACGAATAACAGTTTTATACAATTTTTGTTTAATCTAGTGGTCAACAATTATATAATGTCCTAACATTTCATGTTCATAGAAACATGGCGCTGTGTTTGCGCCTTCAACATGGATTCCATGAACTAATCCTGCCCGGAGAACCGAATGGGGGACTCTTTTACCCCTCGTATTTTTACAGCGAAAGATCATCATTATTTCGACCAATGTACTTCCAATGCTTTAAATAATAAATAAGTCTTCTGTTTTTTTTTGTGGCAGAAACTTTGCAGTTTTTGAATAGCAACCACAAGATGGTGCTGAAGATGTCTCATCTTTGAACTTATTGCAACGTGTTTGTGCTCAACGACAAGTCAATGTGCTTGTGGCCTCCAGACCTAGTTACAAGCTGGTAAGTATGTATTGTGTATTGTAACCACTGTGTGGTAATAGTAAGTAACCATTTTCAATAATACAGACTGCATCAACTATTAACAGAAACTAAATAATAATAAAGTGTAAGTGTTGTTATTGAAGAATATCAGTTTACAATTTTTAGAACCTTTTTTGAAAATTCCAAAAAATTCTCATGAAAAGGTTTCTGAAAAAAAATAAAGATCCTCGCTGATCCTATCTAATAGACAAAAATAACCATGCTCAAAATTTACATTTATACTATATAATACCCAGCGTATTTGTTACATCTAAATAAATCAAATATTACAATTTAATTAAATTGTATGGTATACGCTGAGACGGACCAAACATGGCAGTTGTTAGTTTTTAATTTCGGATTTCAGATAAACTGCCACTTCTAATTGTTGCATTTTGCTATTTTTTAATAATACCTGCCTCGGATTATTTTAATAGGAGATGCTGAGTTTCATTGTTAAATATCGAAATATTGTCATCGCTAGAGCAATTTTTAAATTTTCACATCAGGTAAACTCCTACAGGTAATGGTTTTAGAGCGTCCACTTGTGAATCTAAGCCAACGAGGGACCCACTCAAACCCACACAAAAATTTTCACCAAAATCCGTCCAGTCGTTTAGGCAGTTTTTGATTTCGGATTTTAAGTAAACCTCCACTTCTAATTGTTGGATTTCGCTCATTTTTGATAACACCTATCTTCGTTTATTTCAAAAGGATATACCGAGTTCCGTTGTGAAACACTGAAAATTGTGATCGCTAGAGCAATTTTTAAATTTTCACTTCAGGTGAACTCCTACACCTAACAGTTTTTGTTGGTCCAATTGTGAATCTAAAACATCCAGGGACCCACTCAAACACACATAAAACATTTCATCAAAGTTGGTTAAGTCGTTTAGGAGGAGTTCAGTGACATACACAAGTACTGAAGAATTATATACCGTATGTATATATATATATATATATATTGCAGATTTTCGCGGATATAAGTATGAATAAGAAAGTTTCGGAAGAATCTGTAATAAGATTTGATGCTTATATTGAGCAAAAACAGCGCGAACTGACCGATATTGACATCAAGCTTGCCAATGAGATCAGAGGTGCTCTTTTGCTCAATATGAACTTTCTCGCAAGGTTCAAAGATTTCGGCAAAACTCAAATTGCATATGATATAACCATGGGATCACTCCAAAAACTTGATACACTCAAAAAGAATGAAATAAAAGATACTTCCCAATACATACAGTTACTACATCCATCAGTCAAAAACACAATAATTGAATTGCAAACCGCTTGTTTTATTACAGCTAAGGAGGACTTCCCTCCAATCATTCGAAGTTCCCAAACATCGAAATCAGCTGATAAAAGACCAATCCTCAAAACACTCCTAAAGTGACAAGAAAAAAAGATAAAGATAAACCCAAACCAAATTGGAAAGAAACTGGCAGTAAGAGAAAAAATAATGACAATGAGAAAAGTAATGATACTGGGAAAAATCCTTAAACCATAAAGCATAGTAATAAACCTACTATTTTTTTAAACATCTAACTGATTCTCTATACTGGCAGACTGTAACAACGACGAAAATGCAGAAGAAAGTGCGATGGGCACATGCGG
>JASPKZ010001523.1:0-74686 GCA_030220185.1 Diploptera punctata
TATTATTATTATTATTATTGCTATTATATATTATTATTATTATTATTATTATTATTATTATTATTATTATTATTATTATTATTATATTATTATTATTATTATATTATTATTATTATTATTATATTAGTTGTTATCGGCCGCGGTGGACTAGTGGTTATGCTCTTGCCTCTGGTTCCGAGGGTCGCGGATTAAAACCCGGCCGGGGTCGATGGATTTTTAGGATGGAAAAATTCGAGGAACAAGTCCTCTGGAAGGGGCTTTAAGCCGTGGGTCCCGAGTCTGAAGATTTTCAGGCTCGTAAAAGATCCATAAGCCTGAATAAAAGGCCTCTAAGCAAAATTTACCGAATTTTCCCGTCCTAGTACTACCTTGGTTTCCTAGATGTCAGTATGAGGCGGAACGCTAACCACTGACAACTCAAATGATATCTATACGACAACAAGTGTAACTAAATTAGTATGGTGCAAATTCTTCCCTGTAGGGGGAGAGCGCCTAAATCTCTGTTAAGGGAAACATGGGCTTTCTAGATATAAAATTATTATTATTGCCGTAGCGTAGTGGTTAAGGCACTGAGCTACAAGCCGGAGGGTCGAGAGTTCAAGTCCCGTTGGGGCCAGGATTTTTAAAACTGACCCAAACCCTCTGGCGACACTATGGCCCTGGGGTCGACTCAGCCTCTAACGGAAATGAGTACCAGACGCTTGTTCTGGGGGTAAAGGCGGCTGTCACGCAGGGCTGACAACCCGGCTGACATAAAGTGCCGATTGTCTAGAAAAAGTGGGAGCCTTAACCTCCTTCTACCCCAAGGGCCTCCGGGCCTGTTGTGGGATCACTTTACTTTATTATTATTATTATCATCATCATGATTTTAAAATTAAATTAATTCTATAATGCCCCTTGTTACATATGTGTAACATCGGGAATTTATCACATTATTTCCACAATAAATTAATATTTACCGCGAATACCAGTTACGTAACAACGTTAGGAATGCATTTGATTTCGCTGTAACTAGACCTAAACGTTGTGTAACTTTTAAGCCGTAACTAGAGTAACTTTAGGTTTTAACTGTTAAGGGTTAAGTTAATTTAAGGTTATAAACCTTTTGCTTGGAAATAAATTTTATGCTTGTCTACTGTATGTATATTTAAAAGTCAGTGGTTCACCCAACTCAGATCGTTGTGGAAGGGGTTCGCGAGTCCAAAAGGTTGTGAATCGCTGCTTTTTTTCTATAACAAAACACGCTATCAAAACAGAAAATACAGGTTCGACAAAACGTACATATACTTTAATGGTGGTTAATAGAATAGGACAACAACGTTTGTTCATTTATCTGTCCTATTTTCTTTTTTATTTTTTTTTCTTTCTTTTTCTGTCTTAATTAATATAAAATTATAGAATATTCACCTGAAAGGTCCGTCTCCTCAACTTAATTATCATTTAACTGTAGCGCTTTCGGGACTTGTCCCATCATCGGCAGGATTCAAAACTGGTGTTTCACTGAAGATCTGGTAGAATCCTGCCGATGATGGGACAAGTCCCGAAAGCGCTACAGTTAAATGATAATTAAGTTGAGGAGACGGACCTTTCAGGTGAATTATCTATAATTTTATATTAATTTTGAATAAACCTCAACGGAACACATCATGAATCTTATAAAAGTTGATTTTTCTTTCTTTCTTTCTTTCTTTCTTTCTTTCTTTCTTTCTTTCTCTTCCTTTCCAAAGTCCACATTACTCTTTCTCTAAACAAATCGCTTCAGTAATAAATAAATTTCATTAATATATTATATATGCAATATATATTAACATATCCTGAACATAGATAAAACATTTTAGACAATAGGTTACAAAATTAGGCTTAGTAACTATTATAAATATATATTATTATAAACGATATAATTAACACACGAAGAAGAAGAAGACCTAAAACCTCCTGGTGTCAGGGAATATATTTATACATAAAGGAGAAAAATCTACAACCAGGACATTGGATGGACCGACATAATTGGCTATTGGGAATCGTACGATATCAAAGACATTAATCAACCGATGATCTATCTATTATTATTATTATTATTATTATTATTATTATTATTATTATTATTATTATTGTTATTATTATTATTATTATTATTATTATTATTATTATTATTATTATTATTATTATTATTATTATTTACTCACTGGCACTATCGAACCCGTAGGTTCATGGCCGCGCGGACACAAGCTCTCCATTCATCCCTATCCTGAGCTAATGCTTTCCAATCATTCACTGTATAATCTACTTCCCTCAAATCATAGTTAATGTTGTTCTCCCACCTCATTCTTGGTCAACCAACTGCGCGTTTTCCCCCTGGCTTTCCTACAAGAAGCTTCCATGCACGTCTTTCATTCCCCATACGCGCAACATGTCCTGCCCATCGCAGTCTACGAGACTTAACTGTTCTTATTATATCTGGCTTCCTATAAAGACCATGTAGTTCATAGTTATGTAGCCTTCTCCATTCACCTGTCTGTTCATCTCTCTTTGGTCCAAAAATGTTCCTAAGAACTTTATTCTCAAATACTCGTAATCTCCTTTCCTCCCTTAAAGAAAGAGTCCATGTTTCGCACCCATATAATATAAATGGTAGAATAATAGTTTTACCCTGTGTTTGAGCCTTTGGCATGGGTTCCCTGAAGTAGTCCCCGCCCGGAGAACCGAATGGGGGACTATTTGACCTCCGGAAAATTTTACCCCAGATGAACCCATGTCCGCATTTCTTGACGGTTGTATTTTTACGGTGAAAGATCGTCACTCTTTCGCCCAAGGTACTTTTTTCGTCTGGCTTATCACATTCGACCAGTCCGGCATGGGTAACCCTATCGGCAGCAATGCTACCGCCGGCATAGCTCTCAGGATCATTTATGCACGCAAGCTACTCCACCACGACAAGGTAAAGTTACCATGGAGGGATTATTATTATTATTATTATTATTATTATTTATTATCATTATCATTATTAAAATTATCACCACAATTATCATAACTATCGGCGTCATCATAATTGTAATTATTTTCTTTATTTTTTTATTGCGGATGAGCCCATGTAGGACTACGCAAAGTACTTAGAGGCGTTTCCTTTGAGCCCAAATTTCTTTCATTCTTTTGCTATGAGCTTGTTTTCTCTCATATGTCCAAGTTGTTCCAGTTTTTTCTTTGGTTTGTCCTCTTGGTCAACTTGCCCCTTATTCACCTTAATTCTAAATATATCTCTGTTTGGGATATCTTCTTTAGTAATTCCTGCCAACTTTAAGTCCTTTTTGACTTCATCAATCCACTGGAGCTTTACTTCTGTTTTCGTAGAATTCCATTATCTGTTTTGTAAGCCTATTTGAGTTCTGTATTCACGTAGACTTTCACGGCCGGAGTAGCTATGATGATCATGAAGAAGATTTTCGGGCTGTAGGCCGTGGTCGTGAGGCTTGTAGTTCCCCGACGTTTCGCCAGTGACTGCGTCTGGCATCCTCAAGGGTTGTCTTGAGACTGGCAATTCTGTCCGCTGTCTGTCCTATTTATAATTGCCAGTCTCAAGACAATCCTCGAGGATACCAGACGCAGTCACTGGCGAAACGTCGGGGAACTACAAGCCTCACGACCACGGCCTACAGCCCGAAAATCTTCTTCAAGATCATCATACTATTTGAATTCATTCGTTTAATATGGCCATACAATTTTAACATTCGTTTTCTAATATCACTATGAATGTCTGTATATATTTTTATTTCCTTTTTACTTCTGAGTCTAAATGCTTCACCTATAACTTGTGGACCTAAAACTTTTCTTATAATTTTGCATTCTTTTTTCACTATATTTTTGATATCTTTTTTTCTGTTCAAAATTAATGTTTCTGCTCCACTCTGGTTTAATTACAGTGTTATAGTATCGTAATTTATTATTATTATTATTATTATTATTATTATTATTATTATTATTATTATCATCATCATCATTATCAGAATTATCACCACAAATATCATAACTATCACCATCATCATAATTATAATTATTTTCTTTAGCATTATCATTATTATTGTAGACATTCTCATTATTATTATTTGCATTATTATTGTAGACATCATTATTATTGCCGTTTTATCATTATTGTTATTATTATTAATAATAAATTATTATCATCATAATTATCACCATCAGTATCATAATTATCATTATCATCACTATCATCATCCTATTTATCATCATCATCATCCTATTTATCATCATCATCATCATTATTATTATTATTATTATTATTATTATTATTATTATTATTATTATTATTATTATTATTACTGAAAAACCCTTATCTGAAAGTATGTAATTTTGTATTGTATGCAGGAGGGTGTCTCACCTGACACACAGCCGGTTGGGCAGTTTGCACTTGTTCCCCTCACGTTGCATCACTCAACGAGTGATCACTGTCCACTAAGCAATTGAGCAATTTGTCCCCCTCGTAGCTTGAATTAGTCGCCACTCATTTCTATACGGCACAAGGGATCCACTCCCCACCCACCATGTCAAGGACAAAATCACTTCTCTACATTTTACCAATTTGTTAGGACTATTTAACGAATAAGATTAGGCTGTTTACTCACAAATCATTATTTAACTATAGTTATTTTAAAATATTTGTATATTTAATGTAAACGGCGATGTTTGAAAACAAATGAAAACGATAGTTACGCTTCATCTGCTTCTTTTGTTTATCACTGCAACCAGATCATACTATTTATTGCCAAAGGAACACAATATTGTAAGAATGCTCTCTAGTGGAGAAAAAAATGAAACACATCAAACTGTATATTAATTAATTTCTGATGTCGTATGATGTAAATATGACAATTATATTTTTCTGGATTGTTACCTGGGAAAAATCATTTAAGAAAGTGCAAATTAGTGGTTTCTTTTTTTTTTTTTTTTTTTTTTTTTTTTTTTTTTTTTTTTTTTTTTTTTTTTTTTTTGGTGTATAATCAATTGCTACAAATGTTTTTATATTAACTCCCGCATGCGGCATGTGTTGACATTCATCCACTATATATACAATCTGGTAGCCGTATTTCTCACAGGCTCAGTCACTGCAAAATAATGGTCAGACTGTTCAGAATATAAAAAGGAGGAGCGTTCTTTAATATGGTAATTATAACACTGATAAATATTTTCGTGGAAAAGTTATTTTAATCAGCTTTTAAATGTACAATACAGAACAGGACATTGAGGAGGATAAGTTACAGACAGCAGAAATGCTAGTCGCAGAGCCAAGTGCATTAGAGGTTGAAATGGCAATTGAAAAATTGAGATGTGTAAAAGCATCAGGTTCAGATGAGATCCCAGCAGAACTGATAAAACTCAGGGGAGAAAAATTGCTGGACAAGATACGCTGGTTGCTTAGTATGATTTGGGAAAAAGAAGCTCATCATCCATGATGAATGGAAGGAATCAATTATCGTACCAATTTATAAGAAAGGAGATAAAACTGATTGACAACAAAATATAGGGGCATCTCATTACTTTCAACTTCTTACAAAATTCTAACATATATTAGTAAGCAGACTTGCTCCCTATATTGATGACATTCTAGGAGATCATCAATGTGCATTTAGAAGAAACAGGTCTACAACAGATCAGATTTTTAGTATAAGACAGATTTAGAAAAGAAATGGGAATATAATGGTAGTGTACATCAACTATTTGTAAACTTCAAAAAGCATATGATTCAATTAAGAGGGAGAAGTTATATAGTATCCTGCTGGAGTTTGGGGAATTCCTAAAAAGTTAGTGAGACTTATACGAATGTGTCTAAATGGCTCAACGAGTAGGGTGCGTGTAGGCAAACAGTTTTCAGACACTTTTGAAATCCAGAATGGGTTAAAAGCAAGGAGATGCACTATCTCCTCTACTATTTAATTTTGTAACTAGAGCATGCCATTAAATCTTTAGAGAATGAGGAAGGCTTACAACTCAATGGTATTAATAAGCTGTTAGTTATGCTGATGATGTAGTACTACTGGCCGATAGCGAGGAGATACTAAAGGCCAACACGCACACACTATTGAGTAACACTAAGAAATTAGGACTGGAAGTAAATATCAGTAAACTAAATATATGGTCACACGTAGAAATACATTATATAATGGAAATGGACAGCTAATGACAAATGATGGGAATTTTGAGGAATTGGCCTGAATTCAAATACCTAGGAACAATAATCACAAATAGGAATGAGATGCCACAAAGAAGTTAAACATAGGCTGCAATTCTGGAAATGCATGCTATTATGCATTGCAGAGACTTTTGATGTCCCAAACTCCTTTCAAAAAAACGTTAAGCTGAAAATATAATAAACTATTGTTCTAACAAGTTATATATATGGGTGCGAAACATGGACTCTTACTTTAAGGGAGGAAAGGAGATTGCGAGTATTTGAGATAAAGTTCTTAGGAAAATTTTTGGACAAAGAGAGATGAACAGACAGTGAATGGAGAAGACTACATAACAATGAACTACATGGTCTTTATAGGAAGCCAGATAATAAGAGCAGTAAGTCCCGTGACTGCGATGGGCAGGAACATTTGCGCGTATGGGGAATGAAAGAAGGTGCATGGAAACTTCCTCTGGAGGGGAAAGGCCAGAAGGAAAAAACGCCGGTTGGTATAGACAAGAATGAGGTGGGGGAGGAGAACAATATTATTACTATGATTTGAGGGAAGTAGATTATACAGGGAATGATTGGAAAGCATTAGCTCAGGATAGGGATGTATGGAGAAGCTGATGTCCGCGCGGCCATTGAACCTACGGAGTTCGATAGTGCCAGTGAGTAAGTAAAGTAAGATAAAATTTCGTTGAAACACGGACTATGATTGGTTGTTTAAACAGGAATCATTGAAACGTGATTGGTCATTGACTCCCATTTGGGACATGAGTTAAATTAAATGTGAAGAATGTGAGAAATTCTACATAGGAAAAACTAAGAGAAATTTGAAAACTAGAGTGAAAGAACATCTCAGGAATGTCAAGAAAGGGAAAGTAGGAAAATCTGCAGTGGCTGCCCATGCATGGATGAAAAACATCTTATCGAGAAAGAAGCTAAATTATTAAAACAAATAGAAAAACCAAAAGAACTTACTGTTTGGGAAAAGATCTACATTCAAAAGAGCGAAAAGAAGAAATTGATGAACTTTGAAATTCCCGGTGAGAATGACCTGGTTTCGAGGTTTTTCAGTCAGCCAATGGAAGGAGCGAAGGGCAGCTCTTCAAGACGACAGAACAACGGTCGTGACGATACTTAGGATGGAACAGAAACTATGTTCCTAAACTAGTTTATAGTCAAATAAGAAGAACAATATGAGGTGTTAAAAATTCTACCTAAATGAATTTACCTCATAGTGTGAATTCCTAAAGTAAGTAAGTATACATACATAATGTTCTGCTCAAAATCTGGTCTTTCACTGCAAACTCAGCATTCTCCACTCTTTCCTTAACTCAGGCTTTCTTTTGTATCCGCATACAAACCATTTACAGGACTATTCAGAAAGAAGGAACAGATTTCAAATATTTATTTCTTCCAAACTACAAAAAACAGAAACACAATTCGAACGTTTCTGGAAAGAGAAAAGTGTGAAGTCCCGACCACGGTCGCAATGGCGCTGTTTGCTTGTCATGTTGATTGTTTGTATCAAAATGGCGACACAATCGAACGTTGGATTATAAGACGAGGAACAGAAAATCAAACTTCATCGCCGGTGGCCTCCCAGGTCACCAGACCTAACTACGTGTGATTTTCATCTGTGGGAATACGTAAAAGACCGTGTTTTTTATCCCCCTATGCCTGACACTCTTGAAAATCTGCGACATCGAATTGTTGAAACTGTGAATTCGATAACTAGAGATCAGCTGATTCGTGTGTGGCAAGAAATGAGCCACTGTTTTAATATTCGTCGTGTAACACATGGTGCTCATATTGTATGCATAAAATAGTGAAATTTGAACTTTTCTCTTTCCAGGAACGTTGAATTGTGTTTCTATTATTTATAGTTTGGAAAAAATAAATGTTTGGAGTCTGTTTCTTTTTTCTAAATAGCCCTGTATTTTAATATTGTCTATCATTTGATGTCTTTGTCTGCCTCTAGCCTTCTTTCCGTTGACCATTCATTCTAGGGCATCCGTCAGCAGGCAGTTTCTTCTTACACAATGACCAATCCGATTTATTTTTCTCTTCTTTATGAGTTCCAGCATTGTTCTTCCTTCACCCATTGTCAAGCACAATTTTTTTTGTCTCAATTTTATACGCTCTATCGTTCTCTATATCCACATCTCAAATGCCTCCTGTCGCTTTTCCTCACAAGTCTCTGCACCATACAATGCTACACTCCACAAAATTTTGTCAAAGGTCCGCAGAAAATGCTTATCATCATCATCATCATCATATTCATGGTAGGCCTTCGGCTTCTTCCGCTCTCAGAATTCATCTTCCCATCGTCTTCTAGGACGTCTTGCATCTCTATCAGCTTTGAGGCTGGTACAACAGTGCTTGTTTTGTTAGCCTAAAAGAGTCCATTCTTAAAATACGTTCAAACCAATTTTGTTTATAGCTTTGTTATTTTTTTCATTTAGATTAAAAATGTTGAGTTCTTGCCTAATTATTTCACTGGGAGTAATGTCTTTGATCCTGCAACGTATCTGAGGAACTTCATCTCTGACGTTTTTAGTAATCTTCTGTCTGATCTATTCATGCTTCTCTTCTTGTTAAAAGCTTCTTTTGCCATTGCTATCATCTGCTTTACATCTTGACAGCAGTTCATGTTACTAGGTGATAGCACAACCCCAAGTATCTGAAGTTCTCCACTTGCTCAATGGCCTCATATTTAATCATCATGGCTATCTTCCTTGGTTTCCTTCCTATAATCATGCCCTTCGTCTTATTTATACAGTAAAACTTGTTCAGGTGCTTCACTGCAATCATAGCATTTTCATGCTATGCTTGCAGCTTTATTAGGGAATTGTAGGTGTGGTAGCTTCAGGTTGCTTTCCACACCGGTGAAAGATGATGATGATGGAAAGGATGATGATGATGATGATGATGATGGCCATATGATTTCGGGGACCGTTTGGGCCTTAAAGTTTTCCTGACATTTGTCTTACAGGTGAGGAAAAACCCCGATAAAAACCTCACCCTGAAAAACTGCCCCGACCGGGGATCGAACCCGGGCCCGCTGCGTGACAAGGCTTTTCACGCTACCTCGAGACCACAGCGGTGGACAATCATAATATAATTTTTACAAAATCAAAAATATAATATAAAATTGTACCTTGTTTGGCAGACTCGAGATTTAAAAAAAAAAACATTACGAAACTCCGTTGAGGTCACTATGATAAAATTTTAAGAAATATAAAAGAGTACCTCAATAACCAGCAGCGTTGTTTTGTAGGAGGCCTTTCGATAACTTAAGTATCATCTTCTGCTTTCTGTTTGGTACTGACTGTTGCTGTACAAAATTATTACCAGCAATAGTAAGTATCATACCAAACTGAAAGCAGAAGATGATATTTAAGTTATCGAAAGGCCTCCTACAAAACTACACTGCTGATTATTGAGGTAGTGTTTTACTTCTTCTTCACTTCCTGGGTTAGGCAAGAGTTGCCTGTTCCGTCTTCACTAATAGATCTAAGACTATCTCTTCCGAGGACGTCCGACATCTCTTCTTCCTCTTGGAAAATAATGGAAGATTTTATTTGGTAATCTACTTTCTTCCATTCTTTCTACATGTTCTTTCCACTGTATCTTGTTGTTAAATATATTTTCTTTTATGGAGTAGATCTGCAGTTCTTCACGGATATCCTCGTTTCTTATCTGGTACATTCTAGTGCAGCCTTTTACTCTTCTTAAAAATTTCATCTCGGCTGCTTGGATTTTACTTTCTTGTTTGGTAGTGGTAATCCAAGATTCACTCCCATACAAAAGGACAGGGACAGGCATTGTATTATAAAATTTTAATTTTGTTTGTTTATGGGCTTTATTATTCAATGTTCTATTTATTGTACCACAAATAGCTTGAAAAGGTACTGTTTTACATTTCATAAAATTTTTGCAGACACCTCAACTATTAAAATAATTAAATAAACCATTAAAACGTTGTAGGAAACTATATAAATTACACAAGATTTAGTGAAGAAAAGAAATATTTAATACGTAAACCAGCAAGATCGGACCATAATTGACTATTGTGGAATTAGCTTAATTTAGGTTGTTCCTTTGTGACGCACTATTTATTAATAATCCCTCGCCTTACTTTATTATTGGTCTTAGAGACAATTAATTTCGTTACCAGGCAATTTTATAAAGATTTTACAAATTATCGGTTCGATTTCGGCAATCAAAATCTAAAAGAAAATAAATTTAACATGGATCTTAAGCGCGACGTAGTAAACGCTGTACGTTTTCTAGGTGAATCCAATGGAGCGGATATCAAACAGATTGCGGATTTAGTTCAAAGTGGTTCCAGAAAATATCAAAGTCGGAGTGGTAGAATTATTCCAAGGATAAAGCGAGAGCTTGATTTGGCAGAGAGAGATGGTTTAGTTGATAAGGTGTATGGGAAGTACAAACCATTGTCTGAAAAGAGACCAGCGTTTATAAACGCCTGTATTTTTGGTAATTTATTTGGAAAAAAAGAACCAGTGCCGGAGGAAAAATGTCGACTGATGATTCCACTTGAAAATAAGAGGCCTGTAAGGAAAAGAAGGTTGTCATCCTCTAGTTCTGAAATCCAGAATAAACGCCGACGTTCAACGTGTAAAAGTCGCTCCAAAAAACACAGCGCCGTTCAGCGTGTAAAAAACGTCGCTCCAAAAAAACACAGCGCCGTTCACCATCTAAAAGTCGCTCCAAAAAAACACAGCACCGTTCAGCGTGTAAAAGTCGCTCCAAAAAAACACAGCGCCGTTCAGCGAGTAAAAGTCGGTCCAAAAAAAGACAGCACCGTTCAGAGTGTAAAAGTCGCTCCAAAAAAACACAGCGCCCTTCACAGAAAAAGTGTAAACTTAATGTGAAGAAAGTAAAAATCAGTTTTCCCAAGAAACACAGGAAGATTTCTGAAAAATCGAAAAGAGGGCGTCTAAGCGATACAAATGAAAAAAAGGAAGAGAAATGTCGCTTGCGCACAACAACTCGAAGCACTGGAGGCACAAACAAACGTAGATTGAATCTCAAGAGTGGTGGGAAATCAAAAAGAAGTGAAAAAGGCAAAAGTAATGTTCGTGGAAAGAGAACTAAGAACGCGCCTACAAGGAGAACTGTAGCACGTTGTGTTTGTAAAGGTAGAAATAGAAGTACAAAACATAAAGTTGTAAGAAAATCTAGAAAGGTGAAGAGCGGCAGCAGTGGGATGTGTAAATCATTAACAAAATATGAAAATAGAGTCAGTAAGAAACAAAACGTTAGTCGCAGAACAAAATCATTAAAACGTAAAGGCAGGGAGAGGACTAAAAGTAGATGTGAACCTGTGAGTAAAAGGATATCTTCTAAGCGAACAACTCACAGAAAGAGACCATTTGCAAGCAGTAAAGTGAGAAAGACGTTACAACGAAGAAGAAGTGGTAGCAACACATCCAGGGAAAATGTTTCTAGAACTCGAACAAAAAGTAGATGCAGCGAAAATGTTTCTAGAGCTCGGTCAAGAAGTAAGTCTGTGGGACGTGGCCGTAGTAGAGCTAGAAGCAGCAGCAGAAGTTCACCTAGATCTTCTAAAAATATGGAATCATTCAGCAGGAATAAAAGCCGAACAAAGAGTAAAACGAGGAAACATAAAACTAGCGGAAGAAAAAGTAAGAGAGGAAGATCCAGAAAACGTATAAGTTGTAGTAGCGGAGAGAATATTACAAAGAGGAAGAGAAAAGCTTCTAAAAAGAAAAGAAATACGAATGAGAAAGTAAAAAGTGAAAAAGAAAAAAGACATAAGAGTAACGAGAGTTCTGCATCTTGTGCTACTACAACCAGTACTATAATTATGTCGGAAATTGTTGTGAACAATAATTCAAGAAAGGAAACTCATAAAGAAGAAATTAAAACTGAGAATAAAAGAGGAAGTAAAAAACAGAATCGGAAGTATAAATATTCAAACAAGAAAAATAAAGATAAAGAAGGTAATACAAGCGAGAATAATAAAGAGGATCAGGAACACGAATCTTCAAACAATGTTGACCCAAAATGTCACAATTCTAACGCCGAACATCGCTGTGAAATACAAAACAAGAACTTGAAAGCTGAGACAAGAGATATTGATGACAAATCATCAAGTGTAGCAAAAAGGACTAGAAAATCAACAAAGTCCAGTAATAAACGAAAATCCGAGACTAAGAAATCATTACGGAATCACAAGAGCAAAAGAATAAATAATAAAGCTAAAGATTCTGATAATGACGATTTGGCTGGGTGTAATGAACATGCAAATGTAGTGGAAATATTCATAGATGGGGCTTCTTGCAGCAGTTTGCAAAATAATGAGGAAATGCTCGTAGAGCAAAACTGCAGTGAACTTTCAACAACTAATCAAAGAAGTTAAAAAAGAGAACAGACATCTTGAAAAATCTACACAAAAAAAAGCGTCAAAGATCGAGCACAAAAAGTGACAAGAAATGTTCCACAGAAGAACCAAATTCAAAGAAAAGCCGTTTAATGAATTCTGAGAGAAGCAGGAATACACGTGAAATGTGCAGAGGAGAGGAGAAAAGATCCGAGACAAGTGACTGTCACAATAATGTGGAGCTGGCAACACCTGAATCACATGACCAGAACCAAACTGAATGAAAATGTTTATGGGACACTTTTTATTTATGTTTCGTTTATTTTAACTTAAATTTAGAAGTTTACAGTTATTCACTATAATTTATTTTTTAGAAGAACAGTGTTATTGTTTATTGTTATAAATCATTTGTAATTATATTTTGATTTAGAATTTGTTTTATTATGAAATTATATGTGGATTTTGGTTTCTCTAATAAAAATATGTTATGTAAAATTGACAGTTCGTTCCTTCTACAAATATCTAATAAGGTTACATTTAAGAAAAAAAAAGCAATTAAAGAAATAGTGTTTAACTTTTATAGGAATGAATCACTATGAGGTTTAATTTATGGTGAAATTAAATGTTTCTTATCTCTCCTCATATACATTTTCTAAGTAGATCGCGATTTCGAGACCACAACGGTCTCATCGTCAGCACTTTCTTGGCGACGGAATTTCGAAATTCCCGCAAATTTTGACCTGATCCAGAGGTTCATCGGTCCACCAACAGAGGGAAGAAGAAGAGTTTCTTCCGATAGACATAACATCCGTCGCCAAGAAAGTGCTGACGATGAGACCGTTGTGGTCTCGAAATCGCGATCTACTTAGAAAATGTATATGAGGAGAGGTAAGAAACATTTAATTTCACCATAAAGAAATAGTGGTTCATTTTAATTTGTTTTATATATTAATAAGCTGTTAGTATGTGCTGATGATGTGGTAATGGCGAGGAAATACTAAAAGGCATCACGGGTGTTCTGTTGTGCAACACAGAGAAACTAGGGTTGGAAGTAAGTGTTAATAAAACTAAATGCATGGTCATACGTAGAAAAACAATATAAATAATGGAAATTAACAGCTAATGACAAATGAGAGAAATTTAGAAGAAGTGGCTGAATTCAAATTCCTAGGAACAATAATTACAAAAAGGAATGAGATCCAGAAAGAAATTAAACACGGACTCAATTCTGAAGATGCGTGCTATCATGTATTACAGGGACTCTTGTCTGACTTTACACTAAAAACATATAAATCTATTATTCTCCCAGTTACATTATATGGATGCGAAATATGGACTCTTACTTTAAAGGAGGAGAAAAGATTACTAGTATTTGAAAATAAAGTTCTTAGAAAAAAGTTTGGACCAAACAGAGAAGAAGAGACAGGCGAATGGAGAAGACTACATAACTGTGAACTACATGAACTTTATAGGATACCAGATATAATAACAGTTAAGTCTCATGGATTGCGATGAGCAACATACATGGCACGAGTGGGGACTGAAAGGGGAACATGCAATCTTCTTTAGGAAAATAAGAGGATAAACGCCCAGTAGGTAGACCAAGAATGAGGTGGGAGAACACCGTAACATTAAACGTCATTTGAGGAAGTTGATTATGCAGGAGATGACTGGAAAGCATTAGCTCAGGATAGGATGTGTGGAGAGCTTATGTCCGAGCGGCTATTAACCTACCGGTTCAATAGCGTCACTGAGCTAGTTACAATAATAATAATAACAATAATAATAATAATAATAATAATAATAATTAGTAAAGTAAGTAAAGTGATCCCACAACAGGCCCGGAGGCCCTTGGGGTAGTAGGAGGTTAAGGCTCCCACTTTTTCTAGACAATCGGCCCTTTATGTCAGCCGGGTTGTCAGCCCTGCGTGACGGCCGCCTTTACCCCCAGAACAAGCGTCTGGTACTCATTTCCGTTAGAGGCTGAGTCGACCCCAGGGCCATAGTGCCGCCAGAGGGTTTGGGTCAGTTTAAAAATCCTGACCCCAACGGGACTTGAACCCTCGACCCTCCGGCTTGTAGCTCAGTGCCTTAACCACTACGCTACGGCGTGCCCCATAATAATAATAATTAATAATAATAATAACAAATAATAATAATAACAAATAATAATAATAATAATACTTACTCACTGGCACTATCGAACCCGAAGGTTCATGGCCGCGCGGACATAAGCTCTCCATACATCCCTATCCTGAGCTAATGCTGTCCAATCATTCCCTGTATAATCTACTTCCCTCAAATCATAGTTAATGTTGTTCTCCCACCTCATTCTTGGTCTACCAACTGAGCGTTTTCCCTCTGGCTTTCCTACAAGAAGCTTCCATGCAAGTCTTTCATTCCCCATACGTGCAACATGTCCTGCCCATCGCAGTCTACGAGACTTAACTGTTCTTATTATATCTGGCTTCCTATAAAGACCATGTAGTTCATTGTTATGTAGTCTTCTCCATTCACCTGTCTGTTCATCTCTCTTTGGTCCAAAAATTTTCCTAAGAACTTTATTCTCAAATACTCGTAATCTCCTTTCCTCCCTTAAAGTAAGAGTCCATAATAATAATAATAATAATAATAATAATAATAATAATAATAATAATAATAATAATAATAATAATAATGTTCAAAATTGGAAAAATTAATATCACATGAGAAACATTCATAGCGGAGAGGATAAAGGGCAACTAGCCAAGGAAGGTCAAGGGATTTTAATAAAAAAAAATAAATATAAAATTCAAATAAAAAATTATAAATGTGTTTCTGAAAGACACTTGGTACTAACAATTAATTATTAGAGAATAGTAACATTTATGTAATAGCATTTTTTCCGCGATAGTGCGTTCTGTCGTACTTACAGCAATGGCGACCATGATTGAAAGTTCAACTTCCTACATTTCGGGGTTGCCAACCTAAATAACTATACTGTAATAAAATAACTGTAATGTAATATTACATATTACAAACCGCGTGTGGGAAGTAAAACCACTGCCCTCTATGTTACTACGTACAATGTATATATAAAAAATATCAAAAAGATAATGTTACTATACATTATACGAAACAAATCAATGCATTTTAAATGGACTGAATAAATGAACTGAACTTTATTTGAAACAATATAAAACAATAAATACGTACTTGCCGCCATTCCTTCACTAATTGCTCTCATGGCCTTCTATAGTTTCAACTAACAAACATTGCCAACATTGTTAAGGTTAGTCAATTGTTTATAATGAACGCAAATATTTCCAACAAAGACGTTATTATTTTAATATTATTTTTGTCCACCGCTGTGGTCTCGAGGTAGCGTGCTGCCTTGTCACGCAGCGGGCCCGGGTTCGATCCCCGGTCGGGGCAGTTTTTCAGGGTGAGGTTTTTATCGGGGTTTTTCCTCACCTGTAAGACAAATGTCAGGAAAACTTTAAGGCCCAAACGGTCCCCGAAATCATATGGCCATCATCCTTATCATTATCATCCTTACGATCATCATCATCATCCTTCACCGGTGTGGAAAGCAACGGTAAGCTACCACACCTACAATTCCCTAGTAAAGCTGCAAGCATAGCATGAAAATGTTATGATTGCAGTGAAGGACCTGCCTTCGGGCAGAATTACTATGGATGGATTTATTATTTTGAAAACACAAGAAGCTTCCATGCAAGTCTTTCATTCCCCATACGCACAAAATGCCCTGCCCATCGCAGTCTACGAGACTTAACTGTTCTTATTATATCTGGCTTACTATAAAGACCATGTAGTTCATTGTTATGTAGTCTTCTCCATTCACCTGTCTGATTATCTCTCTTTGGTCCAAAAATTTTCCTAAGCAAGTCTATAATACCAGGAATAAAACAATCATGTAATGAAGACACCATCAATGACAATGGGGAATCGATGATAGGTTTCTGTGATAGCAATGAACTCAGAATAAACAATACTTGCTTTGATTATAAAGACCAGTATAAATACTAGAGGTCACCGATCAACCATAGATTATTTTTACCTAACAGGAAATTTTATACAACTCAAATTATAGATGTCCAATATTTAACCTCAACAAACATATGTAGTGATCATAACCGTTATTTAATAAAATTTCGTAAGACAACTAAAATTTTCAATATTGACAGAAGAAATATTTAACACCTCATATGAAGAAGAAATGGATGCAAATGCAAAAATATCTAAATTTTTAAGAATTTTAGGGTTAATAAATTCTATCTTCAAGCCACAGTTAGTCCAAAAGCATTCAAGACTGAAAGTTGTAAAACACTGGCTCTTCCAACTCTTTTGTATGGTAGCGAAGTATGGACGTTGAAACAGAAGGATATACAGAGACTTAGATCTGCTGAAATGAGATACCTTCGGAGGACTGCAGGATACACACTAAAGTAAAGTAATCCCACAACAGGCCCGGAGGTCCTTGGGGTAGTAGGAGGTTAAGGCTCCCCTTTTTCTAGACAATCGGCACTTTATGTCAGCCGGGTTGTCAGCCCTGCGTGACGGCCGCCTTTACCCCCAGAACAAGCGTCTGGTACTCATTTCCGTTAGAGGCTGAGTCGACACCAAGGTCATAGTGCCGCCAGAAGGTTTTGGTCAGTTTAAAAATCCTGACCCCACCGGGACTTGAACCCTCGACCTTCCGACTTGTAGCGCAGTGCCTTAACCACTACGCTACGGCGAGGATACACACTACTAGATCACAAAAAAAATGAAGACATCTTAGAAGAATTACACATGGAATCTTTACTTACTTACTCACTGGCACTATCGAACCCGTAGGTTCATGGCCGCGCGGACATAAGCTCTCCATACACCCCTATCCTGAGCTAATCCTTTCCAATCATTCCCTGTATAATCTACTTCCCTCAAATCATAGATAATGTTATTCTCCCACCTCATTCTTGGTCTACCAACTGGGCGTTTTCCCTCTGGCTTTCCTACAAAAAGCTTCCATGCAAGTCTTTCATTCCCCATACGTGCAACATGTCCTGCCCATCGCAGTCTACGAGACTTAACTGTTCTTATTATATCTGGCTTCCTATAAAGACCAAGTAGTTCATTGTTATGTAGTCTTCTCCATTCACCTGTCTGTTCATCTCTCTTTGGTCCAAAAATTTTCCTAAGTACTTTATTCATGGAATCTTTAGAAAACAAAATTTCTGATTATAAGTCAAGATGGATGGAACATGTTCATCGAATGGAAGATCACAGAATATCCAAACAAATGTTAAGATATCAACCTGCAGGAAGAAGAAGACCAGGACGTCCACTCAAAAGACTTTTGGATGGTGTTTCTCTTGAGGCCGAAACAGGTCAACAAATGGCCTAAATTCGTGAATGTACTACGATTATGATGATGATGATGATGATGAAATATTTAACATCGAATCACTATATGATGATACAACTTGTACACTATACAAAACCGGCTAAGAAAAAAAAATTGCCATAATAAAATAGAAGATGATGATGATGATGATGTCGAAAATAGCTGGGGAAAAATGTGCACTAATATCAAAGAAGCTGCAACTGAAGCAATCATATCAAGACAAATAAGAATACATATTAAGGGCACAAGAATACATATTTAAGAACACCGAATGGTGAAAATTTTGAAAAAAAAATGGTAAAGAAATGCATTTTCTATTTGCTTTTTAATAACTATGATTTTTTAGGATAATTTCCATGTATTTTTTTTATTGTAGGAACAAAACTGACTCCGTGACGTAAAAGTTTAAATATCCCTGCATTACTACTTTTTTTTTTCAAAACTTAAAATGCTCCTTCCTATGCAATTTGTATGCTATCAAAACTAAATTTTCAAAGGAAACTAAAATGAAAATTTATAAGAGCATAATACAGAATATTTTGTCATATGGAAGTGAAACTTGGTCTTTGACGGAAGTACAAAAAAATAAAATTAGAACAGTTGAATTTGATTATTTCAGAAGAAGCCTTCAAAAAAACAAGACAGGATAAAATAAGAAATGAATTCCTTTGGAGAGAAATGAATGTCACCACATCGGTTGTTAAGAGGATTGAAAATCAAACGCTTAAATGGCATGGCCATGTACAGAGAATGGAAAATGAAAGATGGCCAAAAAATATATACCAGTGGTCTCCCCCTGGAAGAAATAAACGTGGCAGACCAAGATGGAAATGGAAAACCTACGTCAGAACTATAATGGATGATAGGAATTTGGAAGAGGGAGATTGGAATGATAGAGATAAATGGAAACTGAAGACGGCAAACCTATAAGTGGGGGAAAGCCGAAGAAGAAGAAGAAAATTAAATTTTGTGGTTCGACTCCCCAATATATGCGAATTAAAATTTGTTATGCAGTCTAAGACACGTGTGTCTCCATTCACCTGTCTGTTTATCTCTCTTTGTCCAAAAATTTTGCTAAGAACTTTATTCTCAAATACTCGTAATCTCCTTTCCTCCCTTAAAGTAAGAATCCATGTTTCGCATCCATATAATATAATTGGGAGAATAGCAGTTTTATATATTTTCAGTTTAACGTGTCTTGAAAGGAGTTGGGACGTAATATGATTCTCCTCCCTTACAGTTTCGCTTCCATATAATTGGGATAATGACAGTATTATGTATTTTCATAAGTAATGCCACGAGTGATTTTCAAATTATCGATAAATTCACGATTCACGAAGTGAGGAGTGATTTATCTAGATATTTTGGAAATCAAGAATGGCATTTGTTAGGACTATTTAACGAATAAAATTAAACTGTTTACTCACAATCATTATTTAACTATAGTTATTTTAAAATATTTATATATTTAATGCAAACGGCGATGTTTGAAAACAAATGAGAAGCGATAGGTACGCTTCATCTGCTTCTTTTGTTTATCACTGCAACCAGATCATACTATTTATTGCCAAAGAAACGCAATATTATAAGAATGCTCTCTAGTGGGGAAAAAATGAAACACATCAAACTGTATATTAATTCATTTCTGATGTCGTATGATGTAATTATGACAATTATATTTTTCTGGATTGTTACCTGGGAAAAAATACATTTAAGAAAGTGCAAACAGTGGTTTCTTTTTTTTTTTTTGTGGTATAATCAAGTGCTGTCCGACGCCGTAGCCGAGCGGTTCAAGTAGAGGGAAGCTCTTGGGCCAGAGTTACGGGCCTTGCGGCTTGGTTCGAGTCTCCATGGGGAAGGAAATTTTATCATGGTATTGCGGACCAGTATGGGAACGATGCCCCACACAGCATCGGTGAGGCAATGGGTGGTAGCTTTTAAATAGTTCGCGGGCTCCAGGGTGAGGAACCAGCTATAACGGCTGGGGGACTCGACATGCTAACCCACATGTCACCCCTACACTGGCTGTTGATCATCTACCTCTGTGATTGACACATGTGGATGTGAAGGGCCAGCAGCCGGCTGGTAAAAGGCAACCGCTGAAAAGTGGAAAGACCCTCAATCGGAATCAATTGCTACAAATGTTTTTATATTAACTCCCGCATGCGGCATGTGTTGACATTCATGCACTATATATACAATCTGGTAGCCGTATTTCTCACAGGCTCAGTCACTGCACAAAATAATGGTCAGACCTGTTCAGAATATTAAAAAGGAGGAGCCTTCTTTAATATGGTAATTATAACACTGATAAATATTTCGTGAAACACGACTCTGATTGGTTGTAAAACAGAAATCATTGAAACGTGATTGGCCATTGACTCCCATTTGGGGCAGGAGTTAAATAGTCAGTTTAACATTTTTTGAGAGAAGTTGGGACGTCAAGAGTCTCTATAATGCATAATCATTTCAAGAATTGAGCCTATGTTTAATGTCTTTGTACATCTCATTCCTATTTGTAATTATTGTTCCTACGTGTTTAATAGAACCAGTGAGTTAGTTACTTAGTTTGTTTGTTTGTTAGCAAGTTTGTTGTGATATTAATGACTTTGTTGTGAATATATTACAAAATAATTAGTATTTTTGTACAATTTCTAGTGTATTGAAGTGTACTTGAAACAGTAATGTTGACTTGTTGCGAATGTTCCCTGTTTAAACAGACAAAAGACTGTAACTGCTAAAGACACGCCGTTAATGCATAACAAGGATGTACATTTTATAAACAGAGTTGATTTGAACAGGTATACAGGGAATGATTGGAAAACATTAGCTCAGGATAGGGATGTATGAAGATATATGTCCGCGCGGCGTGCGAGTAATTGGTTTTAGACAACCAACATATTATCCAATATAAATACAAAATCCATTGCACTACAGGAAATCTTGTCATCCCAACTGCTCTCAAAAACTATTAAATTAAAAATAACTACCATCCTACGTGGATGCAAAACATGGTCTCTTACAATGATGTACTTTTATGTGTCACACGACACCCTGGCCTTACAGTGACAAGACCTGTTGAGAGAGGTATTTTGAACTATGGATCACACACATACTTTTATATATGTCTATATATATTATCAAAATGCAATACCATTAATTATTAACAATTATATATAAATTAATTAGTGTATAATGCTATTGTGTTATTATTTAATTGTAATATTAATGTGTTTTCTTTATGTAATTGTAATGTTAATGTTTTTAGTGTATAATGCTATTGTGTTATTATTTAATTGTAATATTATTGTGTTTTCTTTATGTAATTGTAATGTTAATGTTTTTCTAGTGTATAATGCTATTGTGTTATTACTTAATTGTAATATTATTGTGTTTTCTTTATGTAATTGTAATGTTAATGTTTTTCTAGTGTATAATGCTATTGTTTACTTAATTGTAATATTAATGTGTTTTCTTTATGTAATTGTAATGTTAATGTTTTTCTAGTGTATAATGCTATTGTTTACTTAATTGTAATATTAATGTGTTTTCTTTATGTAATTGTAATGTTAATGTTTTTCTAGTGTATAATGCTATTGTTTACTTAATTGTAATATTAATGTGTTTTCTTTATGTAATTGTAATGTTAATGCTTTTCTAGTGTATAATGCGGCTAGCTACTAACACGCACAAGTTACGCTCCAGGTTTTAAGTTATTTTTCAGCAGGTGCCTTCGTTATTTCATAGCTAAAGTTGTATATTCGTAGTGAGTTTAAGTTTAAATTTATATTAGTTAGTGTCAAAAGTGTGTACATTTAACAACATGGGAAAAAACACACGTAATTCTAACAATGATTCGACAAGTTCTACGGAGGAAGCTGTGAAACGTGTGGTGAAAGAGGCGCTACAGGATCCCGGCACTCTGCAGGTGTTTGTGTCCATGTTGCGGGACCAGGTAGTGGCGGAACTGCAGAAGACCATCCAGGACAACACTAAAGTAATTGAGGATCTGAAAAAGACCCTCGATGAAAAAGACAGAAAGATTGAGGTGTTAGAAAATAAAATAGACGACTTAGAACAATACCAGAGACGTCAATGCCTCAGGATTTTTGGTGTAAAGAAGAGGCCGGAGAGGACACTGACCAGAAAGCCATCGAGGTGGCCAAAAAAATCGGTGTCGATTTATCAGTGACTGACATTGACAGAAGTCACCGTGTTGGTGTTAGTAATGCTGTGAAAGACCGCGGGCTATAATAGTGAAATTTGTTAGTTACCGCAAGCGCAGTGAAGTTTTTCTAAGCAAGAAAAAGTTGAAAGGAAGTGGGGTCACTGTTCGCGAGGACCTAACGAAGTGTCGCTATCGCCTGCTACAAGAGAGTATACAGAAATACGGTATTCAAAATGTATGGACAATGGACGGTGCCGTCATAGCTAAAGTGAATGGCGAAAAACGCAAAATTAGATCTTCTACGGATATCAACTAGATAGGACCTGAGTGTAAAATATGTTTACTTTGTCTTTTCTTTGCTAACAATTATATTGTTAATTTATTTCTATATTGGAACATTTGGCGAACCTACCAGCAATAGGAATGGGACAAGATTAACAGATTTTGCTATCTACAATGAACTGAAAATAACGAATACCTTTTACAATCATAGAAACATACATAAATATACCTGGCATCGTCAGGACTCAAAATCAATCATTGATTATTTCATTGCAAATAATAAGATTTTTAAATTGTTTCTCGATGTCAGAGCCTACAGAGGATATGATATTGGTTCAGATCACTACCTAGTAGAAGCAAGAATAAGATTTCCACCAAGATGGTTAAAAAAGAAGAAACAACAACAGAGCATAGAACGAAAGTACAAGGTAAAATTATTTTATGATGACAGCATTAAATGGTTATATTCGAGAAGAATTCAGCAATATATGGCTACAACTCCAGAAAGTAATGATGTCGAAGAAGAATGGAAAAAACATTAAAATGATAATTCAAAATGCAGCTAATGAAACTTTAGGAAAAGTAAATATACAACAAAGAAGAAATAGAACTCTAAAAATCTGGGATGATCAATAAAACATTGATTGAAGAAAAAAATGCAGCTTATAAAAAATATTTGAACACAAAGAAAGTAGAAATGAAATAGAATTCAAACGCTGTAGAGCTATTGTTAAGAGGGAAATAAGAAAGAGACATAGGAAAACATGGTTAAATTTGTTACACATTTAGAATCAGATTTGCATAAGCTCCAACCTAATGCCTTCAAAATATTAAAACATTTGAATAAAGATATTAAAGAATCTACCAAAATTAATTGCGGAGTAACAAAAGAAGATTTTTTCAATTATTATAAAAGTCTTTGGACTGACAATAGCTATGAAGATACAATTTTCCGAAATAATAATGAGACAGATTCCATAATATCATTGGAAGAATTGAACAATAGTTTAAAGAAATTAAAAATGGGAAGGCAACTGGCACAGATGGCTTGAATTCTGAATTGTACAAATATGCAGGCAAACAGTTCCATGAAAGACTGTTGTCCTTCTTTAATAATGATTCAAAAATGCAGATATACCACAAGAATGGAAGACAAGCATTGTTATACCCTGTTCAAGAAAGGAGACAAGAGAAAAATGGACAACTATAGGGGAATCAGTTTGTTAAACACATGCTACAAATTCATGCAGACATTTTAAATGAAAATTGAAAAGTTTCAGTGAAAAATTCCTTATGGAATGTCAAAATGGATTTAGAGGAAGACGATCTTGTATTGATTCAGCATTTTCTGTTAAACTATTGCTTGAAAAAAGAAGAGAATTCAACTTAGAAACACATTTTGCTTTCATAGATTTGAAAAAGCATTCGACACAGTCAAGAGATCAAAACTCTTAAATATATTGGAAGACAGAATATACCAAATTTACTTCGGCAGAACATACAAAATATTTACAAAGACAACACCATAAAGATTAAATTAAATAACAGATTTTCTGAAGAAGGAATTATAAATCGTGGTGTGAGACAAGGCTGCCCCCTATCCCCAACACTCTTTGCAATTTATATCAATGAAGTAATATGTTGCTGGAACAAAACATATAAATTTGGAATAAGAATATCAGAAAATAGAAAATTAAACACCCTATTGTTTGCAGTGACCAAATAATAATAGCAAATTCCGAAGATAATCTACAGAAAGGTCTGTATGAACTTAACAAAATTACAGAAGAATATGGATTAAAGATATCTACAGAAAAAACAAAATTATGGCATTTCAAGGTGTAGATCCTGTCAGAAGTAAAATTGTACTGGACAATAAAATTTTGGAGCAGGTGAATAATTTTACATATCTAGGATGCAATATCTCATATGAAGAAGAAAAGGATGTAAATGCAAAAATATCTAAATTTTAAGAATTTTAGGGTTAATAAATTCTATCTTCAAGCCACAGTTAGTCCAAAAGCATTCAAGACTGAAAGTGTATAAAACACTGGCTCTTCCAACTCTTTTGTATGGTAGCGAAGTATGGACGTTGAAACAGAAGGATATACAGAGACTTAGATCTGCTGAAATGAGATATCTTCGGAGGACTGCAGGATACACACTACTAGATCACAAAAAAAATGAAGACATCTTAGAAGAATTACACATGGAATCTTTAGAAAACAAAATTTCTGATTATAAGTCAAGATGGATACAACATGTTCATCGAATGGAAGATCACAGAATACCCAAACTAATGTTAAGATATCAACCTGCAGGAAGAAGAAGACCAGGACGTCCACTCAAAAGACTTCTGGATGGTGTTTCTCTTGAGGCCGAAACAGGTCAACAAATGGCCTAAATTCGTGAATGTACTATGATGATGATGATGATTTATTTCTAATTTAGGTAAGTTTTAAGTTTATTATTTTTTATTTAGGACAACTTACTTGTTTTATTTTAATTTAAGTTCTTTGTTTAGCTAAATTATTTTAATTTTATTAGAGTTATTACAGTACATAGTTTATTTTTACTTTCTGCTATTGGCAACATTGAGCTGACAAATGAAGACATGTTTGTAACCTCTGACTCACTCACCTTCTCCAATCACCCTCTTATTGTGCAGACAACTTTTAACGCAGGTAGCAACATTCCTCAATCCCAACCATCCCCTCCAACAACAATACTACTAGTCTACTTAAGAATGCATTTTCTATTGATAAATCATCACTTAAAATCGCTCACGTAAATTCACAAAGCATTCTGTCCCACTTTGATGAGTTTGAAACCATATTTTCATCTCTTGGACTGAGCGCCATTTTAATTTCGGAAACCTGGCTGACCCCTTCCATACCTTCGTCCCTTGTTCACCTAGACGGATATACATTGCTCAGAAATGACAGAATAGATAAAAGAGGTGGAGGAGTTTGTGCCTTTATATCAAATGAGCTTAATCCAAGAATTGTCCACAAGTCCCCTTCTGTATATTCCGCTCGCCCCGAGTTCTTATTCGTAGAAATTCAAGCCAGTCTAAAAAAATGTCTCTTATGCATTGTATACAAACCTCCAAAAATAAGGCACCTTTCGGATCTAGAAACGCTCTGAACGATTCATTACCTCATTATGAACACGTTATTGTCGCAGGCGATTTTAATACAAATCTTCTTCAGACTGACTCACCAGCCATACAACTTAAAAATATGTTCCAAAGCTTAAATATAACAATTGTTCCTTTCTCTGCCACACATCATACTGCTAATACCGACACTCTACTGGACTTAATAGTGACTACACATCCACAGAAAGTACTGTCATATGGACAAATTCCTGCTCCCGGCATATCTGCTCATGACATTGTATTCGTAGAATACTCACTCCAATGTCCTAAAAGACGCTCTAAATTGATTACGTACAGAAATTTACAAAACATAGACGATACTAAACTAAAATCAGACGCTTTAGAACTACCTTGGTACACAATATGGAATCTTAGATCAGTTGATGAAAAAGTAGACACATTTAATACACTGATATTACAACTATACGATAGACATGCACCAGTAAAAACCCGACGATTTTCCCGCCCCCCTGCACCCTGGATGAATGACTCAATACGGGACTATGTCAAAACGAGACAAAGCATACCGAACATACAGACGACATAAAAATGACGAGAACTGGCAACTGTACAAACAACTTAGAAACACAACTACACAAACTATACGCAATGCCAAAACTACGACACGCCCACAGTATAATCGGACCTGAAATAAGTGCACGGGACACTTGGCGAAATCTCCGTGCAATGGGACTTAGACAGTTGAATCCCTCAACTGACTCTATAGACATTTCTGTAGATGACTTAAATGAACATTTTTACCTCAATACCCATGACACCTCCAGACAACAAGACTAAAACAGACATTCTTAAAGACTTATCCCCATCCCCCCATATAGGAAGAGATAAATTTCACTTTAACGACATTTCGCCTATAGACGTTAAAAAAGCACTCAAGCGGATTAAATCCAATGCACAAGGAACAGATAACATCAGCATTTTAATGCTAAATAAAATCATTGACATTATACTACCCACAGTGACTCATATTTTAATCATCATCATCATCATCATCACTCCAAGGATTAGGCAATTGCCCGTTCCGACTTCATATTGCATCAGCCCAACGTCTTCTAGGTCTTCCAACATCACGCCTTCCTCTTGCTTGATAATTTCTGGCTAACATTGGATATCTCTCCTTGCTCATTCCATCCATGTGATCAATCCATTTCTGTCTGTAATTCGTGACTTTATCCAACAAAGGCTGTACTTTCAATTCTTCTCTTATATCCTCATTTTTAATGCTTCCCTTATAACTTCTATCTTCCCTACTGTATGGAAACAGTCTAGAGTTCGGCCTATACCAAAAATAAGTACACCTGCTAACTGTAATGACTACCGACCGATTAGCATCCTTCCGACATTATCTAAAGCCCTGGAACATATTGTACATAAGCAAATGACTGAATATCTCCAAGAAAATCACCTCCTTGATCCTTATCAATCCGGCTTTAGATATGGTCATAGCACAACCACAGCTTTGCTAAAAATTACTGAAGATATTCGTGAAGCCGTGGACAGACGTCAATTGACTCCTTTAACCTTACTTGACTTCAGCAAAGCTTTTGACACAGTAGACCACCACTTACTTATGATAAAGCTCAAGCACCTACACTTGTCTGACAGCGCTGTATCCTGGTTCGACTCATACCTGCACGGTCGTCAACAATACGTTTCATTAAACTCTAGATCTTCGTCTTGGCGCAACGTGCCGGCTGGAGTCCCCCAGGGCAGTGTTCTCGGACCTCTTCTTTTTTCTCAATCTACATAAATGACTTGCCAACTGTACTAAAGCACTGCCGTTATCACCTCTACGCTGATGATTCTCCAAATTTACCTACATTCACCTCCTCATTCTCTCTATAACAGCTTGACAAAATGAATGACGATCTCATATCCATCTTTAACTGGTCTTCAAGTATCGGTCTAAATCTAAATCCTAACAAGTCACAAGTAATTCTAATGGGACAACAAAGACTGCTTACAACCTTTGACATATCTACACTACCAAACATTACTATAAATAATATAATCATCCCTTATTCTTCTTCAGTAATAGATCTTGGACTACATCTAGACGCAAATTTAACCTGGCAAACACAAGTGAACACGAACATATGTAAAAAGACTTTCTCCATCTTACATTATCTTAGACGTTTAAAATGAATTTTCTCCATTTCGTTAGAAAAACAATCCTTGTGCAGAAGCTTGTGTTACCACACTTCGATTATTGTGACATTATATTAATGATCTAAACTATGACTTGTCGCAGAGACTGCAGCGTGTTCATAATGCTTGCGTTCGATTCATTTTCAATATCCGCCGTTATGGCCTATTTTCCGAACACTTTTAATAACCTCTCTTGGCTCCGTCTTACTGACAGACGTAAATTGCACTCTCTTTCACTACTTTTCAAGCTTCTGAATTCCTACTCCCTACTTACCTGGCGTCTAGATTTGAGAAGTTATCCTCTTACCACAATATTGACACTAGATCACAAGATAGCAGTCTGCTAACAATTCCTCTTCATAGCACTTCCTCCTATTCTACTTCCTTCACAGTAGCCTCTGCCCGCTCCTGGAATCTCCTTCCTCAAGATATCAGGGGTTGCCGCACACTTGGTACCTTTAAGTCACGCTTATACAGTTACCTGTTGTCTAATAATTAATTTTTCTCTATTTATTTAATTTTATACTATGTCATTAATCTTTTCCTGTTTTTATATATATTGTACATATTATATATTTAATTCGTTAAATTTAGAGTAAATCAAAATACATTATAAATATTAATTGTATTGTATTCATAACTTGTAATCGTTTATATATATATTGTAATTTAGATTTAAGACTATTTTTTGTTTGTATTTTTTTTAAACCTGGTTGAGTGGTAGACAAGGCCTTAAGGCCTTAACTCTGCCAGGTAAAATAAAGCTATTATTATTATTATTATTATTATTAATGCTATTGTGTTATTATTTAATTGTAATATTATTGTGTTTTCTTTATGTAATTGTAATGTTAATGTTTTTCTAGTGTATAATGCTATTGTTTACTTAATTGTAATATTAATGTGTTTTCTTTATGTAATTGTAATGTTAATGTTTTTCTAGTGTATAATGCTATTGTTTACTTAATTGTAATATTAATGTGTTTTCTTTATGTAATTGTAATGTTAATGCTTTTCTAGTGTATAATGCTATTGTGTTATTATTTAATTGTAATATTATTGTGTTTTCTTTATGTAATTGTAATGTTAATGTTTTTCTAGTGTATAATGCTATTGTGTTATTACTTAATTGTAATATTAATGTGTTTTCTTTATGTAATTGTAATGTTAATGTTTTTCTAGTGTATAATGCTATTGTGTTATTACTTAATTGTAATATTATTGTTTTCTTTATGTAATTGTAATGTTAATGTTTTTAGTGTATAATGCTATTGTGTTATTATTTAATTGTAATATTATTGTGTTTTCTTTATGTAATTGTAATGTTAATGTTTTTAGTGTATAATGCTATTGTGTTATTATTTAATTGTAATATTATTGTGTTTTCTTTATGTAATTGTAATATTAATGTTTTTCTAGTGTATAATGCTATTGTGTTATTACTTAATTGTAATATTAATGTGTTTTCTTTATGTAATTGTAATGTTATTGCTGTTTTTGTTGTTTATTTTTCTTTTCACTAGTACCAATTATTACTTTATTGTAACGGACTGTCAACAGCACGTACGGCTTACTGCCCGTACGACCCATATTTGTAAATAATATTGTAAATATCTTACTTTTTGTCTAATAAAGTCCTACTACTACTACTACTTTTTTTTTTACCACACAACCGCTGTGATCTCGAGGTTGAATACTGCCTTGTCACGCAGAGGGCCCGGGTTTGATCGGGATAAATTTCTTGGGTGATTTTTTTTTTCGGGGTCCTTCCTCACCTGTAAGAAAACTATCAGGAAACTTTAAGGCCCAAACGGTCCCCGAACATCATATGGCCATCATCATCATTCATATTAGCCTTAGATTAAGTTTAGGTTTAAGGACTCTCCTGGGGCACAACTATTATGATCACCACCTATCATATCATCTGGTCATCATTATCATAATTAACATATCCATTACGTTTAGGATTAAGGCCTCTCCTGGCGCATCATTACCATCATCTATCATATATCATCGGGACAGCGTAACTCCGCCTTCCAGGCGCCCCAACCTCAGAAGTGGGTTACAATAACGCAATGCCAGGAGAGAATTCCAGAATGTCGAAATGACAATGTGGTGGCATTGAATAAAAAAAAATATCTAGGAGGGTCTCCCTGATGTCAGGGCCTCCTCCGAGACAACACAAGATGAAGACGAAACACGCCATTCATACACATATCCGGAGTTCAAATCCCTTATAGTGAGACAGTAAAAATTCTAGGAGTATTTATTGACAAAAACTTAAATTGGAATACACAAATAAACCATACATGCAAAACAGTCTTCTCAATAATACATTCATTAAATCGTGTACGAAATTGTTTGCCATTCGCCCTTAGGAAAATGTTAGTAGAAACACTTGCAATGCCCCTTTTGATTATTGTGACACTCTTTTACAGACTTAAATATTATTTCCATCTCCTCCGTTGTCCAGCTTTTGTAGAAGAGACCAGCCTTTCTGCTAAATATTGGAGTGCAAGAGAGCGAATGATTTCATTATCAAGTGCTCGACATTAGATACCAACCAACCATATTATTTCCACTCAAAGACTTCAACGTGTTCATAATTCTTGCGCACGTTTTATTTGTGGTATTCGCAAATTTGACCATGTTACACCGTCCCTGGAACAATTATCGTGGTTTCGTCTAAGAGATCGTAGAACTGTCCATTCCCTATCCCTTCTCTATAAAATACTTCACACATCATCCCCTAATTATTTATCACGCCGCTTCATCAGACTATCCGACACACATAATCTTGCCATCAGCACATTGTCCTTTATATCCCGCCTCATCACACTGTATATTATTCATTATCTTTTACGGTGTCACTTACCAAAACATGGAATTCCCTTCCACCCTATGTCAGAGACTGTCAAACTATAACATCCTTCAAAAACAAACTAAATAATTATTTAATAACAAACTAACTTATACACCTCACTGATAGTATTCTTTTAGCAATATTAATATATTTAATTATTTATGTAAATAATATTAAGAATAACAAATATTTTTATTTGTTTTGTTTTAAATATTGTATAATCGTAAAATTAGTTTTCTATATCTCATTATTTTCCTGTTTTTTATATACACTAGACAGGGACAATTTAATATGCCTTGCGTGTATACATTTTATTATTAGTTTTAGTCTTAATTTTAACTAACATTAACTGGTTGTATTATAGATCGTAATACGTATATTAGATATTATCTTTTGATCAAATTTTTACTTAGGGTTTAATATTAGAGTTAATTAAGATTGTTATATTCTGATGTAATATATGTTTGTCCTGGTGAGTGGAAGAGAAGGCCACATGGCCTTAACTCCACCAGGCTAAATAAATCTAAATAAATAAAATCTAATATCCTTATTGAACATGGCGAATAGTGATAAAAATAAAACAATTGTAAAATGTTCAAGTATAATCCAGTAGAAGCTGAAGGTAATTCCCAATCTGAGCATTCCTAAACTCAAAATTAGTTTAATAAAGAAATTAAACCAATTTGTACCCTCCGTGCAAAATTATTGAGGGGTTTATTTGTATATTGAAATTACATATTAACTTGATTCACTTTAAATTAATCAGACGTGTTTTGCATTAGTTGTGGAAATAAACCACCTTAGTATGCCTTATGCTTTATGAAAGAAGCAATGAGATGGTACAATCGTTTGAAAAACATTTATTTACCTACATATCTTAATATCAGCTAAGGACAAATGAGGGAAATTTTGAGTAAGTGGCTGAATTCAAATACCTAGGAACAATAATCACAAATAGGAATGAGATGCACAAAGAAATTAAACATAGGCTCAATTCTGGAAATGCGTGCTATTATGCATTGCAGAGACTTTTGATGTCCCAACTCCTTTCAAAAAACGTTAAGCTGAAAATATATAAAACTATTATTCTACCAGTTATATTATATGGGTGCAAAACATGGACTCTTACTTTAAGGGAGGAAAGGAGATTACGAGTATTTGAGAATAAAGTTCTTAGGAAAATTTTTGGACCAAAGAGAGATGAACAGACAGGTGAATGGAGAAGACTACATAACAATGAATACATGGTCTTTATAGGAAGCCAGATATAATAAGAACAGTTAAGTCTCGTAGACTGCGATTGGCAGGACATGTTGCACGTATGGGGAATGAAAGACGTGCATGGAAACTTCTTGTAGGAAAGCCAGAAGGAAAACGCCCAGTTGGTAGACCAAGAATGAGGTGGGAGAACAACATTAACTATGATCTGAGGGAAGTAGATTATAAAGGGAATGATTGGAAAGCATTAGCTCAGGATAGGGATGTATGGAGAGCTTATGTCCGCGCGGCCATGAACCTACGGGTTCGATAGTGCCAGTGAGTAAGTAAGTAAGTAAGTACATATCTTAATATATAAAAATTACGTGTCACGTTGTTTGTCCGCGATGGAATCCTAAACTACTGAACCGATTTCAATAAAATTTTGCACACTGTGTGCTGTTTGATCCAACTTGAGACCTACGGTTGTTTATAACTAAATGTATAGTCGCATTATTTTTTATTGTAAATTATATGTTTATTATTTAACAAAAAGTTATAATTATCTGTGAGTTCCATACGATTCTAACAGATGATGGTGTAAGGTAATTGGTTTATTATTTAACCAGGTGGCTGTGCTTTTTGTTGCAACTACGAATTTCAATTGAATTACAAATATTGATTATTTCATAATTTAAGTGTGTTCAGTGTTTATTTTATTTTCAATATATTGATAATAATATTAATTTCGTGTGTAAGTATTAGTTTTAAGTAATCTGGCTGAAAGACAGCAACTTAATTTAAATTTAACTGGACCGAGAAGGGACATTGAACGGTATCGCAAATCAATTCTAGAGACCATGAATGATAAGATATCAAGTGAATTTCCGCAAATTGGTATATGCCTATGTGACATAAATCTTACATTTAAGAAGAATGTCAATTTAAAAACATATGAAGGTCCTAAGGAACGGAATAACAGAACTATAAGTAAATCTGTTAGTTATAATAATATGCCTAATATTACAGAAACAATCTCCATGCCTCAATTAAATGAAAAACAAGATGATTATAATATATCACAAGATGATATTACTATACAGAGACTTCTTGATGATGATGAGAATCCAAACTGCCAACAAGTTCGTAGAAAAAAAACGAAAGTATAATGAAATCAGCAAGCCTCCTCAAAATATTCCATCAATAAATGTATATAATCCTTATGATACACTTATGGATGATACTGAGAATGCAGACAACATAAATTCATCTCAATCAACAAAACCACTTCCACATAAACCACCACCCATATTTATACCGGGTGTAGTTAACGTACCAGAACTAAAAAATTGTGTAAAACAAAAACTTTCTGATTTAGATTTCCCACTTAGTTTACTCAACATGATTTAACGTATATCTTAGCCACAGCAACGCGTTGCCGGGACTTCTATATATAAATATATAAAACAAAGTCGGATTAGTTACACTAAAGAATGGCTGGACCGATTTCTATGATCTTTGATTTGTTGAATTTGTTTCCGCCCCGAATAGCAGATAACTATTAAAATATCGGAAAAATTAACGTAAAAATATTTAAAGGCGATACGACGTTCGCCGGGGCAGCTAGTATAGATATGGTTGGTTGGTTGGTATCTAATGTCGAGCAGTTGATAATGAAATCATTCGCTCTCTTGCACTCCAATATTTAGCAGAAATGGAGTACAATAAACTAGTTGTAACCGTTTAGTAGTAGGCACCACATGTGGTGGTTACGCCACCCGTGCTAGTATAGATATATATCCATCCATAGTAATTCTGTCCGAAGGCAGGTCCTTCACTGCAATCATCGCATTTTCATGCTATGCTTGCAGCTTTACTAGGGAATTGTAGGTGTGGTAGCTTCCCGTTGCTTTCCACACCGGTGAAGGATGATGGTGATGATGATGATGATGATGGCCATATGATTTTCGGGGACCGTTTGGACCTTAAAGCTTTTCTGGCATTTGTCTTACAGGTGAGGAAAACCCCCGATAAAACCCTCACCCAGAAAAACTGTCCCGAGCGGGGATCGAACCCGGGTCCGCTGCGTGAGAAGGCAGCACGCTACCTCGAGACCACAGCGGTGGACTAATTAAACAAAGTCTACTAAATATACTACATATACTAAAATTCTCTGAACGTAAATAAAATATTGCAGACAACACGTTAGAAAATTAGGTTTAGCATCCACTCTCAATAACTATTATCACTGCCTAAATTTAATTTATATAATCTTTATATAAAGCTAAATCCACCTTCCTATCAACAAGTGATTCAATAATCGGTTTAATTAAAATTGTACTGTAACCCACTTAATTATAAACTGCACTTTGATCCGGTACATTTTAGAATCAGTTTGCTTTATTCATAAAAATTTAAAACTCTTCAAAATAATATTAAATTAATGTTGGGAAGTAAACATTATGAGGTATATTTAATTAATGTTGGGAAGTAAACATTATGAGGTATAATCATTAAAATTCATCGGAGAACATATTGTTTAAACAACTCACCTCATAGGATTCATGCTTCCATGATATTGCGATTTCAAACATAGTCATGTTCATCGTCGGAGTTATGGCTGACGATGAACATGACTGTGTTTGCGATATCATGGAAGCATGAATCCTATGAGGTGAGTTGTTTAAACAATATGTTCTCCGATGAATTTTAATCTTCAAAATAAATTCAGATTTACATGAACATATCTAACAATATCCACCTAAATTGTCACAGGCTCACCAGAAGTATTAACAGCACATCACATAGAGGTACCAATCTATATAATCATCTCCCTTCCAATGTTACACTTCATATGAGCAGAAAATTTAAACTTGCTGTAAAGAACATTTTATGGTCTTACGTACCATTAAGTATGGGTGATCCTTCCGGGAAATTCTCGTATAAGACTTGAAAGCATAATAATAGTCCCTTCGATTGGTTGCCGGACAAAGGAAGGCAAGACCAGTGATGGGGCTGCCATCTTATAGCCTCTGGTCAGGCTTTTCTGGAGAAGAAAAGAAAATAAAGGAAAGAAGAAATGGAAATATGGAAATATCAATTAACAAAACTAAAATTATGGCATTTCATGGGAAGGACCCCATACAAAGTAAAATCTGCCTCCAGAATAAAATTTTAGAGAGATCTAATCAATTTAAATATCTTGGATATTATCTCTCTATCTGGGATGAAAAGGATATCCCTGAAAAAGTTACTAGTTATAATAAAAGTTTAGGAATTATTAATCAAGTTATGTAACCATCCCTTGTACAAAAAACACCAGATTACGTTTATATAACACTTTGGCTAGACCAGTGTTGACCTATGGTAGTGAAGCATGGACACTAAGAAAACAACATGAAAACTGAATAACGGCTTGTGAAATGAGATTCATGCGCAGAACAGCGGGTTACACCAGATGGGATCGGAAAAGGAACACCGATATCTTAAAAGAATTGAAGACTACGCCAATTTTGGAATATATTAAACAGTACCAACTAAATTGGAAACACCATCTTCAAAGAATGAGTTCAAATCGGATCCCCAAAGCTGTTTATAATTATATAGCAAGAGGACGAAGATCACTGGGCCGTCCTATGAAACGCTGGAGGGAAAATTTTCTATAGGATCATAACAGACCTTGGCCTAATACTTGGAAGGAAGAAGAAGAAGACTTTGACCCGGTTCGTTGAATTTACATTTTAGAATCAGTTTACTTTATTCATAAAAATTTAAAACTCTTCAAAATAAATTCAGATTTACATGAACATAGCACTAGAATATCTAACAATATACAGCTAAATTGTCACAGGTTCACCAGAAGTATTAACAGCATATCACATAGAGGTACAAATCTATATAATCATCTCCCTTCCAATGTTACACTTCTTCCGAGCAGAAAATCTAAACTTGCTGTAAAGAACATTTTATGGTCTTACGTACCATTAAGTATGGGTATTTACCTAAATTAAAAACTTTAAGGAATATTTGATTGGAATTGCATCTCCATCTTTTCTTGTGAAAGTGCTGCCCCTTGATATTATGGCGTATTTTAATTGCAATGTGAATTAATCTCATTATATGTTTATGTATGTATGTGTTATATTGTTGTTTATGTACAGATTGTAAACCAATGAACTACATGGTCTTTATAGGAAGCCAGATATAATAAGAACAGTTAAGTCTCGTAGACTGCGATGGGCAGGACATGTTGCACGTATGGGGAATGAAAGACGTGCATGGAAGCTTCTTGTAGGAAAACCAGAGGGAAAACGCCCAGTTGGTAGACCAAGAATGAGGTGAGAGAATAACATTAACTATGATTTGAGGGAAGAAGATTATTCAGGGAATGATTGGAAAGCATTAGCTCAGGATAGGGATGTATGGAGAGCTTATGTCCGCGCGGCCATGAACCTACGGGTTCGATAGTGCCAGTGAGTAAGTAAGTAAGTAAGTAAGTAAGTAAGTAAGTATGTACAGATTGTAATCTGGACACGTACTAAAGCATCTATGATCCTCTAATGGATGTTAAAATAAAAAAAATACCGTTTATTATTTTTTTTAGAAAATTAACCCAAAAAATTCTTCAATAATATATTAACAACAAGAAAAATAATAAATTTTATTCAGAGTAAATTTTTGTATAGCCTATTTTATGTTTTTTGATAGCGTGTTTTGTTAGAATATAAAGTAAATGTTTTTTTAATATTTAATTTTAGAAATTGATATTTTGAGGTTATTTTAATTATATTATGTTTAGTCTGATCATCTTACCTCAATATTAATGTTGATTTGTTCTTGGACATGTTTCAAAACAATTCTGTTCTATCGTCTGGACAAGCTGATGATAAAACAGAATTGTTTTGAAACATGTTCAAGAACAAATCAACATCAATATTGAGGTAAGATGATCAGAGTAAAAATAACATAATTACATGTTTTTGCCTAATAACTACGAACTAACGCCTCTCTGATTGTAACAACAGTAGATTCTAAACATTTTCACTATTTTGTCTTTTCACTATTACTAAATCAAAAATGTTTAAAAGTGGCGAACTCCTTACACTTGGAAAGAAATGCATTAGGACTTAGGCCCCTTCTTTTACTATACCCTTCATTTATCAATATCTATAAAATATGTTTTATTTTGCGAGTAGTAATAAAAAACAATAAAAATGTTATATTTTTTTGAAGAGAAGTTATATCGCCATTCCTGTATTAAAAAAATGCAACACGTGCGACAACTCACCTCCGCATGTCCTCCATGTCTGGACCTGGCGGTGGAGGCAGAGTGACGTCATCGCCGTCCCCAAGCTGGGGCGCCGCCCCCGACACAACTTCTTCTATGTCGGAGTCGATGCCTTGCGCGAAGTCCATATAGAAGCTATCGCGCGAGTCGCTAGAGCGCCTGCGCAGCTTCAGACTCAGGTCGGGCGAACTGTCCTCCATCACATGCTGGCTCCTGTAAGTAAAGAAAATATATTTTACACTCTATCAGTTTATTTAAGCCTGTAAGCCGGTCCCAGCGTACTGTAAACACATACACACGCTCTGTAGTATGTGCTGGTTCGAATTCGCAAGGGGGAAGAAATTTTCTCATTGAATTTCGCTGTTTGCTTAGTATGATTTGGGAAAAAGAAGCTCTTCCAGATGAATGGAAGGAATCAATTATCGTACCAATTTATAAGAAAGGAGATAAAACTGATTGCAACAACTATAGGGGCATCTCATTACTTTCAACTTCGTACAAAATTCTAACAAATATATTAGTAAGCAGACTTACTCCCTATATTGATGACATTCTAGGAGATCATCAATGTGCATTTAGAAGAAACAGGTCTACAACAGATCAGATTTTTAGTATAAGACAGATTTTAGAAAAGAAATTGGAATATAATGGTACTGTACATCAACTATACGTAGACTTCCAAAAAGCATATGATTCAATTAAGAGGGAGAAGTTATATAGTATCCTGCTGGAGTTCGGAATTCCTAAAAAGTTAGTTAGACTTATACGAATGTGTCTAAATGGCTCAACGAGTAGGGTGCGTGTAGGCAAACAGTTTTCAGACACTTTTGAAATCCAGAATGGGTTAAAGCAAGGAGATGCACTATCTCCTCTACTATTTAATTTTGTACTAGAGCATGCCATTAAATCTTTAGAGAATGAGGAAGGCTTACAACTCAATGGTATTAATAAGCTGTTAGTTTATGCTGATGATGTAGTACTACTGGCCGATAGCGAGGAGATACTAAAGGCCAACACGCCACACACTATTGAGTAACACTAAGAAATTAGGACTGGAAGTAAATATCAGTAAAAACTAAATATATGGTCACACGTAGAAATACATTATATAATGGAAATGGACAGCTAATGACAAATGAGGGAAATTTTGAGGAATTGGCTGAATTCAAATACCTAGGAACAATAATCACAAATAGGAATGAGATGCACAAAGAAATTAAACATAGGCTCAATTCTGGAAATGCATGCTATTATGCATTGCAGAGACTTTTGATGTCCCAACTCCTTTCAAAAAACGTTAAGCTGAAAATATATAAAACTATTATTCTACCAGTTATATTATATGGGTGCGAAACATGGACTCTTACTTTAAGGGAGGAAAGGAGATTACGAGTATTTGAGAATAAAGTTCTTAGGAAAATTTTTGGACCAAAGAGAGATGAACAGACAGGTGAATGGAGAAGGCTACATAACAATGAACTACACGGTCTTTATAGGAACTAAATATATGGTCACACAAAGAAATACAGTATACAGGGTGGGCCAAAAGTAACTACCCATTTCTACACTATTAGGCTATGTAATGGGTAGCGACTTTTCATCCACTCTGTATAATAGAAATGGACATTTAATGACAACTGAGGGAAATTTTGAAGAAGTGGGAGAATTAAAATACCTAGGAACAATAGTAACTAACTCGCCGGCTCTATCGAATCCGTTGGTTCATATCCGCGCAGACATAAGCTCTCCATACATCCCTATCCTGAGTTAATGTTTTCCAATCATTCCCTGTACAATCCACTTCCCTTAAATCATGAATAATGTTACTCTCCCCCCCTCATTCTTGTGCGCCTTCCTACTGGTTTTCATACAAGAAACCTCCATGCGCCTCTTTCATTCCCCATTCGCGCCACACTCCCTGTCCATCTCAGTCTATGAGACTTAATTGTTCCTATTATATCCGGTCCCATACATACCATGTAGCTCAATATTATGTAGTTTTCTCCTTTCACCTATCTGTTCATCTCTTTTTGACCCAAACATTTTCCTAAGAACTTTATTCTCAAATATTTGTAATCTCCTTTCCTCCCTTAAAGTAAGAGTCCATGTTTCACATCCATATAACTGGTAGAATAACTGTTTTATTTATTTTCAGTTTAAGGTTTTTAAAAGGAGTTGGGAAGACAAGGGGAAGTAAATTATACAGGGAATAATTGAAAAACATTAGCTGAGGATAGGAATGTATGGAGAGATATGTGTAAACATTAAAATTCTATATATAAATAAAATAAATTATTATTATTATTATTATTATTATTATTATTATTATTATTATTATTATTAGTATTATTATTATTATTATTATTATTATTATTATTATTATTATTATTATTATTATTATTATTATTATTATTTTATTGTATGAACGAAAAAAACTATAACTTACATAAAGTTTATATTAATGTATTGATACAGTGTGGTAGGATACGACACGATCCGGTACGCCACTGATAACACTTGCTCGTCTTCTTTTTGTAAATCTTGTCTTTAACAGCATTCCCTTACAGAGTGTTGAGTGAAACTGATATTTTTAGAATTACTGAGGGAAGATCAGACCCTGTACAGTGCGGCTTCCTTCCCATACAATGTGCTTTGTAAATATTGTACCTGATTATCACAGAGACAACATATCTGTTCAAATAAACCCCATCAGCTTCTTCAGGCCATAGTCCGACAGATCTTAATTAGTATGTAATTATTATTAATCTCAATTCAATGACAATTTTTTAAATAAAACTTGTTAATACCTGACGTGAGCTCCTACACCTAATAAATGAAAATTAATGTGTTTTTATGTTTAGTTGAATAAGTAGATGGAAAATTAATTATAAATTTATATCGTAATTAGAAAGAATGTCCACCGCTGTGGTCTCGAGGTAGCGTGCTGCTTTGTCACGCAGCGGGCTCGCGTACGATCCCCCGGTCGGGGCAGTTTTTCTGGGTGAGGGTTTTATCGGGTTTTTTCCTCACCTGTAAAGGTACGTACACATATGCGCGCCGCGAATACGAACGGCGCGCGCGCCGCGCGCGCGCGGCGCGTGTTATGTTCGTCGAAATTATTAATTTCAACGAACCTCCTGCGATCCATAGGAAACCCACAAACCTTCAGTAGACATTTTGCAGAGCAGGTGTAACCAACGAAGTCTTATCCCTTTCCGTTCTCCCGCTTGTCCTGCATTCTTTCCCAAAATAGGGACTTTTTTTTAAATGCCGCGGGACGCGGGACAAATTGTTAAAAATCGGGACTGTCCCGCCAAAATCGGGACGTCTGGTCACGCTTATTACTTATTACATCTTATAACTTTATTTATACTTTTTCAAATATTATAGCATTAAAGGAATTTAAAAAAATATATGATTTGTATATCCATCCATAGTAATTCTGCCCGAAGGCAGGTCCTTCACTGAAATCATAGCATTTTCATGCTATGCTTGCAGCTTTACTAGGGAATTGTGTAGGTGTGGTAGCTTCCCGTTGCTTTCCACACCGGTGAAGGATGATGAGATGATGATATGATAATGATAAGGATGATGATGATGGCCATATGATTTCGGGGACCGTTTGGGCCTTAAAGTTTTCCTGACATTTGTCTTACAGGTGAGGAAAAACCCCGATAAAAACCTCACCCAAAAAAAATGCCCCGACCGGGGATTGAACCCGGGCCCCGCTGCGTGACAAGGCAGCACGCTACCTCGAGACTACAGCGGTGGACATGATTTGTATATATATGTTTAAAATTATTAAGAATCTATCTCACCATAACATGGCCTTAATTTTTAATAAAAATGTACATGATTATTATACTAGAGGTTGTACTTTATTGCACAAAGATACTAGTTCCTAAAAAAAAAGGTATAAAAGGGATTCGTTATGCATTAATCAACCATTAAAATAACTACTTACCTATTGAATATCAACATTTCACGAATGTTAAACATTTTTCTAATTGTATTAAAAAATATTTTTTCTCATTGCTTTCTTAGTTAATTTTATTAATTTTATTATTATTAATATTATCCTGTTTAAATATTGTATTTATATGTGTATATATATTGTGGCATCTATAGTAGTTTGTATTACTTAAACTTATGCCTGAATTTGTTTTCTTGTTTTTATTGTTAATTGTTTTATGGCCATTATTTTTTGTATATTGCCCCTTAACATGAGCAGTCTTGCTCTTTGGAGTCTTTGAAGAAATAAATAAATAATGAGTAATAAATGTGTTTATATATTGTATTATTTTGTGATACTTCATACATAATATTATGAAATGAACGTCTTAAATAAATAATGTTTTCTAAATAATTTTAATTTATTCATACAATTACAGCACACACGAAAAAAAAAAACACATAACATTGAAAAAAAACAGGCATCTCCTTTCAATGATTTTTTAAAATGATCCTTATGTTGAGGATCCCACAATAATTGCTTGCTTCTATAAATATCAATAAGTTTTAACATGTTTTCCTCTGACCACTCCATACTCAAATAATAGGTGCGCACCGAAAACAACGAACCTCTCAGGTACCCGTCCAAATATAAACAGCGAACCATCAAAGTGTTCGTGGAAAAAACCGACAATGAGTGGATCGTGGTGAGAGACGCGCGCGCCGTTCGTGTTTGCGGCGCGCAGGTGTGTACGTACCTTAAGACAAGTGTCAGGAAAACTTTAAGGCCCAAACGGACCCCGAAATCATATGGCCATCATCATCATCATTATCATTCTTCACCTGGGTGTGGAAAGCAACGGGAAGCTACCACACCTACAATTCTCTACTAAAGCTGCAAAGCATAACAATAAAATGCTATGATTGCAGTGAAGGACTTGCCCTTGGGCAGAATTCCTATGGATTGTACATATAGAGCTATGTTTATTACGATAAGTGAGGTTTGAAAATAAATTTAGAAAAAGAAACATTTTATATGGTGGTGCAGAAACCGAAGATTTAATATTAGAAGATCAGAAGGGGTATATTAGAGGATGTGAAAAGTTTGAGTAATTGAGGGTAAAATAGATAAAGAGGATAGACAAGAAAGTGACATTAAGAACAGAATAAATAGAGGTAGAGTAATAACAGCAATAATAAACTGTGTCCTATGGAACATACATGTAACCAGCAAAAATAATTCAATAGTGAAAAGTACTGTCACATATGGAGCTGAAGTTTGGAAATTCAACAAAAATTTAGAACAAAAACTTATGTCGATGGAAATGGATTTCATAAGGATAACAGCAAGATGTTCAAAATTGGGGGGGGGGGGGATATGGCATGCGAAAAAGAAAATGAATATTAAATATTCAATAGTAGATTGTATAAAATGTAAACAATTAAATTGGTATGGGCACGTATGACGAATGTAAGAAGAAAGTTTGGAATTATGTCCTCCTGGAATAAGAGGGAAATGAAGATCTCATAATTAATGGATGCAAGAAATAAGAAAACCCGCCATAGCCTGTCCCAAACCAGGTTGAAAAAGGGTGAGGGGGAGGAGTAACACCTCGTAAAAAAACCTTGGTTCAGCTTGCCCAGCTGATAGTACCTTGTGAGGGCCCCTTGTCAGGGTTACGGTGAAGACCTCAACGGCAGATACAGCGGAGAAGGAGTCCTTCGGTACGGTGTACCTGACGGAAGAGGCAACTCTGCATCTACTGCCTTGTAGATTGACAAACGGGCGGATGGGGTTCGTTAGTCCTGCAAGACAACCCATCTAGGAGAGACAACTCCGAAATAAAACGGGGCAGGGTGAACTTTGGAGCTGGGTGAAGGCAATCGGCCTAGGGAGGAAACCCGCCATGAAAACGGGCTAGCAACCCACTTCAAGGTGTATCTTGTACATTGCTCGCAGTCCCAAGGATCAAGATGAAGACCAGCCAAGAGATGGATAGACAGTGAATGCACATCCGATACGTCTTCCTCCGAGGAGTGATTTTGGGAATAAACAGGATGAAAATCCTACAAATTATTTTTAAGAAGAAGAAGAAGAAATAAGAACTGGAATGAGAACAAGAGGACTGCCCAGGACATAGAGTCGATGGATAGAGACGTGGAAAAGGAAAATAAGACTTTAGGCACAGAAAGGTGTGTAAACATTGAAAATCTGTATATAAAAAAGATAAAATTATAATTGAGGAGTTGAATAGAATATGGGCATAACTCATGCTTTGACCTTTTTCCGTTCAATGCATTTTTGGACCCGCCATTTTGTAGTTGGTCAGCCTGAAAAGTTTTGTATCGATATCTCGATTACAGCAGGTTCAGCAGCTGATTGTATCTAACTAACTACCTCACTGGCACTATCGAAGCCGTAGGTTCATGGCCGCGCGGACATAAGCTCTCCATATATCCCTATCCTGAGCCAATGTTTTCCAATCATTCCCTGTATAATCTACTTCCCTCAAATCATGGCCAATGTTATTCTCCCACCTCATTCTTGGTCTACCAACTGGGCGTTTTCCCTCTGGATTTCCTACAAGAAGCTTCCATACACGTCTTTCATTCCCCATACGCGCAACATGTCCTGCCCATCGCATTCTACGAGACTTAACTGTTCTTATTATATCTGGCTTCCTATAAAGACCATGTAGTAGTTCACTGTTATGTAGTCTTCTCCATTCACCTGTCTGTCCATCTCTCTTTGGTCCAAAAATTTTCCTAAGAACTTTATTCTCAAAAACTCGTAATCTCATTTCCTCCCTTAAAGTAAGAGTCCGTGTTTCGCACCCATATAATATAACTGGTAGAATAATAGTTTTATATATTTTCAGTTTAACGTTTTTTGAAAGGAGTTGGGACATCAAGAGTCTCTGCAATGCATAATAGCACGCATTTCCAGAATTGAGCCTACGTTTAATTTCTTTGTGCATCTCATTCCTATTTGTGGTTATTGTTCGTGGGTATTTGAATTCAGCCACTTCCTCAAAATTTCCCTCATTTTAATTGTGCCCATATTCCATTCAACTCCTCAATTATTTATACGAAGATAAGAAAATAGTTTATAGATTATGCAGCCCATATTGTTACAATGTTTAGTTCAACATATACATGTGAGCAACTGAACTGTATGTCCACTAAGAGAGATATTAGTGTCCAATTTAAATTATGTTACCTTACTCTCCAGATTGCGTCTCTCTTAACCCTATCATTGATAACACTGGTCAACATGATTTTTGTCTCATGAGTACCAATCGTTGTACTTAATGCAGTTTTTTATCGTGTTTTCAAATATGTATTCGGAATTTCTTCATCACCCACAGTTTTTTTATTTCAATTTCAATTAATGGATTTAAATAATTATTTTCTGGTTAACAAATATTACAGGGATTACGTCAAAATCAAAACATCGGTGGTGTACCCTGACTTGCAATCTGCAATGAGACCAGTTCCACACTGCGAAGAATTGCCCATACCAAAGCCTCCAGAACATGTGACATTAGATGAAGAGAGCTCAGATTCTGATGGATGTAAGAAAGAAGAATAAACAGATTTTGGTGATACAACTTTTGAACAAAGCTGATCATCTGAGCCTCTTTTATTAACTCAAAAAGATCTTAACGATCTCATACGAGATTTAAAGTTATCCAAAAACCAGTCTGAAATGCTTGGTTCTCGGCTAAAAGGATGGAATCTCTCGGAAACCTTGCGTGATGGAGAAAACCCAATATCATATTTGAATTCAGGAGAAAAATACTATCAGAATCACATATTTTTCTTTCTGAAACAAAAAAAAATGTTTTTGTTGCTCAGTGTTATCGATGTGGGTAAATAATGAATCGATGTTTTGTTATGAGACCAAAGAAAGATTAAAAAAAATAAATTTAAGGGAGAAAGTCTGCAAGAAATTGGTGTTGACCTACTCGTCCTTTAGATTGAAGGGATCCGCCACTGTACTACTACTTTGCATGCCGAAGGACAGTCTTGATTGTAACTGAATTAGAAATGGGGATGACATCACACGCGCTCCCCCCATTTATCAGTTCCCCACCCCGGAAAACCTAATATTCTGTTCTTAATGGTCCCAGTGTTTTACTTCTCTGTCGTGATAAAGCCATCTTTTAGGAATTTGCAAAATCATTAAAACAAATTGTAAGGAGTTATGAATAGATGCATTCCAATCCGTTACCTAGTAATTCTGCCCGAGGGCAGGGCTTCCACTGCAATCATAGCATGTTCATGATACAGCTTTGCAGCGTTAGTAGGGAATTATAGATGTGGTAGCTTCCACGTTGCTTTCCACACCGGTGAATAATGATGTGGATGATGATGATGGCCGGATGATTTTTCGGGGACCGGTTGGGGCCCTAAGCTTCCTGACATTTGTCTTACAGGTGAGGAAAAATCCCGAGAAAAAAACCTTACAAGCAGCCTGTCCCTGTCCGGAATTAGAACCGGGCCTGATGGCGTGACAAGGGCAGCAGGCTACCTTCGAGACCACAGAGGTGACCATAGACAATAGACGTATACGAAAATTATAAAAAACATAGGGCTCAATTCTGGCAAAGCATGCTAAGATGCAAGACAGGAACTCTTGTCTTCCAACTTCTATAAAAAAAATTAAAAACTGAAAATATATTAATGTTTATTCTCCCAATTATATTAATATGGATGCAACGAATGTACTCTTACTTTAAGGAGGGAGGAAAGATTACGAGTATTTGAGAAGAAAGTTCTTTGGAATAGTTTGGGGGCCCAAAGAGAGCTAAACAGACAGGGCCAAGGGACAAGACTCATCATCAACATCACCAACAAGGAGTAATAAGCCCCAATGGCCTGTTCCGATTGCATTATAGGTGCGAATTGGTCCTGCCATCTCTTCAATGGTCTCCCAACATTCTTCTCCCTTTTGTTATAAATTTATACATTCTTCTTGGGGTATGCGCTGTTCATGTATTAGTAGTACGTGCTGAAGAGACGCATTTTGATAATATCTTATACTTTAACAGAGATTAAATATATTAAGTTCTGGTGCTTAATCTTCGTTTTTCTTTTGATCGGTACGTTGGGATGCTGCCTAGTGCTCTCAGCATCTTCATTTCAGCAGACTCTATTTGTTTAATATCTGCCTTTGTTAATGTCCAGGTTTCACATCCATAGATAAGAGATGGAAGCCAATACTTTGTAAACTTCAAAATAGTTTCTTTTCTAGTCTTAATGGAGAAGAAAACTGCATATAAAATGGTCCCCCAATATCATCTGGCCATCATCATCATCCCCAGTGTGGAAAGCAATGGGAAGCTACCACACATATAATTCCCTATAGTAAAGCTGCAAAGCATAGCATGAAAATGCTCCTATTGCAGTGAAGGGCCTGCCATAGGACAGAACACTATGGAATAGATTAGCCTATAAGAGCGAGCTACATTATCTGGGAAACCAGATATAATAACAGATAAAATCCAGTGTCAAAGCTCCAGTTTAAGTTAATCTATGGGACTATTTAACTCATGCCCCAAATGACCAATCACATTTCGATGATTTTTTATTTACAACCAATCACAGTCGTGTTTCGCCTAAAATTTACAAACTAAAGTTTATCATAAGTAATGCCACGAGTGATTTCCAAATTATCGATAAATTCACGACTCACGAAGTGAGGAGTGAATTTATCTAGAGAATTTGGAAATCAAGAGTGGCATTTGTTGTTTAACTATAGTTATTTTAAAGTATTTATATATTTAATGTAAACGGCGATGTTTGAAAACAAATCAAAATGTGAGGTTATGTTCATTCACTGCTGCTTGATCATATTATTTATTTCCAAATAAGATCGCAATATTGTAAGAGTGCACCCATGTGGAGAAATAATGAAACACATCAAACTATATACCAACTACGGGTTATTCATTTATTTTTTTAGTAAACAACTCAGTAAAATCAAGGAATCTTTTCATTATTTGCTATATTCAATGTATTTGTTGGAGAAAATAATGTTCTGACCTGTTCAGAACATTAAAAGGATGAGTTTTCTTTATCACAAGCAGGAGCTGATAAAGAGAAATCGATAAAGAGCGAGGTGAAACACGACTGTCATTGGTTGTAAAACAAAATTCATTGACACGTGATTGGTCATTGACTAGCATTTGTAGCATAAATAGTCATAATAAAGAAAGCACCTCCTTTTTAACATTCTGAATAGGCCATAACATTATTTTGCAGTGACTGACCCTCTAAGAAATACGGCTAACAGATTGTATATATAGTGCATGAATGTCAGCAGAAAGCGCATGCAATAGATAATATAAAAACGTTTGTAACAATTGATTATACCACAAAAAGAAACAGTTTGCACTTTCTTAAACGAATTATTTTCCAGAAATGACGTTACAGAAAAAATATAATTGACATATTTATATCATAGGACATCAGAAATTAATTAATACCTACAACGTCGGTTATAAATTTCTCCACTAGAGTGCATTCTTACAACATTGCGATCTTTTGGCAATAAATAATATTATCTGGTTGCAGTGATCGAACAAAAGAAGCAAATGAAGCGTGCCAATCGTTTCTCGTTTGTTTTCAAACATCGCCGTTTACAGTAAATATATAAATATTTTAAAATAACTATATTTAAATAATGATTTGTGAGTAAAGAGCTTAATTTTATTCGTTAAATAGTCCTAACAAATGCCACTCTTGATTTCCGAATTCTCTACTCGTGGCATTACTTATGACAACAATACATCTACATTACAGTTAAGTACATGTTTCTACTGTGTTTGTCAACCGATTTTTAGTAGCTAATGACTAGCTTTAGTGTTATCAATTTAAAAAATTGGAAACAGCTCTGCCGTTTTTAACTGCAAGGCAGTGTTTATGGAAAATCTCCATGCTGCAAGAGTTAAATTTCTTCCACAGAAGCATGTGATGTACAAAGATCATGTCCAAAAAAACTGCCGTTTTTAACTGTAAGGCACTATAATCAAGCGCTAACGCTTACACTTAAACTACAGGGAAGTAATACACGAACATGTGTTAATCATAGAGATAGATGATCAGCCTGTCAGTGTAGGGTGACATGTGGTCAGCATATTGGTTCCACCAGCCGTTATAGCTGGTTTTCTCAACTTGGAGCCGCTACTTATTGTAGCTACCCAAATTCCTCACAATGCTGGGTGCTAATTTAGAATATTATTACCCCCATCATCAGTTGCACTCCAACATAAATATATATTTTTATGATAACACTGGTCAACATGATTTTTGTCTCACGAGTACCAATAGTTGTACTTAATGCAGTTTTTTATCGTGTTTTCAAATATGTATTCGGAATTTCTTCATCGCCCACAGTTTTTTTATTTCAATTTCAATTAATGGATTTAAATAATTATTTTTTAATAAACGTTTTTTCGTCCATTTGTCCATTGTAAAATAAAACTAAATGAGCTAACTCAGGATATTTCAGCTGTGGAAAAGATATATCAAGGCAAATATAATCCTAATATGCTGGCCGATTATTGTTGGACCATCAAGAGGGATGCTCCACAGGCGAAATATAGCAGAAAATCGTCATTTCTTACTTTCTAGGTGAGTCCGAATGTTCGAATATTGTGTAGTTACGTATGTAGAAAATATTAAAGTGTTTCAAATTATAAATGCCTGTCTCTCAGAAACCTTGTGTGATGGAAAAAAACCGGTATCATATTTGAATTCAGGAGAAAAAATACTATCACAATCATATATTTTTCTTTCTGAGACAAAAAAAAAGTTTATTTTTTGCTGCTCAGTGTAATGGTCTAATACAATTTAAAACTAATAATGTCTAATCTATATATGTACCTATATAAACGTTTGTATGTATGTTATCCTCTATGCATTACTACTCATCATTCATCCGATTGTGATGGGGCTTTTTGCAAAATGTTCAGGAGATTCCCGGGAAGGTTTTAGGCTATAAGAGAGCTGTAATAACTTACTCAAACTCCATCACCCTAAAAAAATCACCGTTTGTAGTGGAAAACGGTTTTTTCGGAACTTTTTGGACGTTTAAATGACTTGCGCTACCTAAACCATACCATATACAACCAATTAATGTACACAGAATTGAATCTCAAAAAATCTACAAAAAGTCCGCGACAGCATATGTTTTATCTTTACAGATAATATCGTTATCTTTCAGCTCATTGATGCCAAGAAAGTCGGGATGACTAGATTCCCGGGCAAACGTAGCAGTGCACGGCGGGTATTCATTCACGCATAATTCTCAATAACAATTTTTATCTTTCAGCTCATTCATGCCAAGAAGATGTCTAAAAATAATTACGATATAAATTTATAATTACAATTCTTCTTTAAAATTCATCGGAGAACATATTGTTTAAACAACTCACCTCATAGGATTCATGCTTCCATGATATCGCGATTTCAAACATAGTCATGTTCATCGTCAGCCATAACTCCGACTGACGAAATTCTTCGGCCGTCAACTATTCTATTGTCGCCATCTTCAGTGCTGCCATCTATGGTCGAATTTATGAACTTCTAAATCAATGTAATTTCGTTAGGGATATCAAAATTCATTGATCTATTTCTATATGGGAAAAAATATACATTCAGAAAAACAAAAATAGATCAATGAACACAAATGCCTGAAAAAAGAAGTGGAAGAAGAAAAGCTAATATCATCATCAACAACAATCACGAATTAAGCCCATGTGGCTTGTTCCGGTCTCATAGATTCGCATTAAAAAAGTTGAATCCATTTATTTTTCGGTCTACCAACATTCCTGTCTCCTTTTGGTTTGTAATTAAGTATAATGTTTGGTATGCGTTCATCTTTCATTCCTTGAACATGTTCTTTACAGTTTTTTATTATTTTGTTTTAAAATAAATTGGTTTTCTTCAGAAGTTGTATGATTATGTACAGTCTTAATCACACACTTTTCCTCTATCATATCACGTAGATAACACCCCTAATTTCAATCTTCTTCTTCTTCTTCTTAAACTTAATTTGTAGGATTTTCATCCTGTTTATTTCCAAAATCACTCCTCGGAGGAAGACGTATTGGATGTGCATCCACTGTCTATCCATCTCTTGGCTGGTCTTCCTCTTGTTCTTCTCCCGTCCATTGGTCTATCTTCTTTAGCTCTTTTTGCAAGTCGGTTTTCTTCCATTCTTTCTATATGACCCTTCCAATATTTTCGTCTATACTATAAAAATTTGGTTATGTCTTGAATATGGCATTTGTCCCTAATTTCTGTGTTGTGTATTTTATCAAATAATGTTTTCCCCTGAATAGTTCTTAAGATTTTCATTTCGCATGTGCTTATTATTTGTTTAGTTATTGTTGTATCAGCCCTAGTTTCTGCTCCATATACGATAACTGGTCGAACTATCGTTTTGTAGATGTGGGTTTTGCTTTCTACTGACATATGTTTGTTTAATTTCAATCAATTGTAATATTTATGTAAGCATTTTGGTGCAAAAAAAGTATTGTAAATGTCAGTCAGTCACATATGGAATTGCTCTTTATCTAAAAGTTTAAAAATATTTAGTTCATTTGTAATATCTTCACTTCTTTTAATATATGTATATATAGGAACAAGCCGCCACTGCAAGAGCACGAATCAATGTTTACAAACAAATGAAAGACAACGTCCTTCTTCTGTAGGCGGCGTTAATCAAAGTACTGCACAGGAAAGAAAGCTAAGAGAAGCGTTTACATTTCATTGTTAACTTTGACTGCGTTAAACTGAAGATAGAAAGAGATAATGATAGCATCCTAACACCAACAGGACTTTAACGTTGGACAGCCATGTTTACTAGAACGTAACACGAGGTCGGGGGAAGGGAATCAAACACGAGCCCCCTCGTACAACCGAGGGTGCGCACGCATCCCCTGCTCAAATAACCTTTGAACTTACACCAGATTAATACGAAAAACGCGCGTTTGTAAATCATTTACTCGCATTTCTTCCCCCTAAAAATATATCATGCGCTTTCATATAATTTCACATCACCGTCACAAATAAAATATCATCATCATTATCATCACCATCATTTGTGAATCAAAATCAATGGATCAAAAACAGAGAACAACCAGTTCTATGAATAAAAATAGAATAAAATACATCCAGCTGAATTATGTAATAGTCAAGTATAAATCTTCAGTTTGTATTATTATTATTATTATTATTATTATTATTATTATTATTACTATTATTATTATTACTACTATTATTATTATTACTATTATTGTTATTATCATTGTTATTACTGTTATTATTGTTATTGCTATTATTATTATTGTTGTTATTATTATTACTATTATTATTACTATTATTGTTATTATCATTGTTATTACTGTTATTATTATTGTTATTGATATTATTATTGTTGTTATTATTACTATTATTGTTATTATTATCATTGTTATTACTGTTATTATTATTATTGTTATTGATATAATTATTATTGTTGTTATTATTATTACTATTATTACTACTATTGTTATTACTATCATTGTTATTACTGTTATTATTATTGTTATTGATATTATTATTATTATTATTATTATTATTATTATTATTATTATTATTATTATTATTATTATTATTATTATTATATTATTATTATTTATTATTAAAGTCCACCGCTGTGATCTCAAGGTAGCGTGCGCCTTGTCACGCAGCGGGCCCGGGTTCTATCCCGGTCGGGACAGTTTTTCTGGGTGAGGTTTTTATCGGGGTTTTCCCTCACCTGTAAGACAAATGTCAGGAAAACTTTAAGGCCCAAACGGTCCCCAAAATCATATGGCCGACATCATCGCCATCATCATCATCATCATCCTTCAACGTTGTGGAAAGCAACGGGAAGCTACCACACCTACAATTCCCTAGTAAAGCTGCAACGCATAGCATGAAAATGCTATGATTGCAGTGAAAGACCTGCCCTCGGACAGAATTACTATGGATGGATTATTATTATTATTATTATTATTATTATTATTATTATTATTATTATTATTATTATTATCTGGGAGTAAAACTAGATAAAGAGGATAAACAAGAAAGTGATATTAAGAACAGAATACATAAAGGTAGAGCAGTAACAGCAATGATGAATGGAGTCTTATGGAACAGATACATAACCAGAAAAAATAAGTTACAAATATATAATTTAACAGTGAGAAGTACTGTCACATATGGAGCTGAAGTTTGGAAATTCAACAAAAACTTATGTCGATGGAAATGGATTTCTTGAGGAAAGCAGCAAGATGTTCAAAATTAGAAGAAAAAAAAAAAAGAAATACTGTCATGCGAGGAAAAATGAATATTGGTTATTCAACATAGATTATATAAGATATAAGCAATTAAATTTTTATGGGCACGTACGACGAATGCAAGAAGGAAGGTTACCCAGGAAAAAAACATTGGAATGGCGTCCACCGGGAAGAAGAAGGAAAGGAAGTTCTCGAAACTCGTGGATGCAAGAAATAAGAACGGGAATGAGAACAAGAGGACTGGAGGACATGGAGTGGATGGATAGAGACGAGTGGAGAAGAAAAATAAAACTTTAGGCACAGAAAGATGTGTAAACATTAAAAATCTGTATATAAATAAATAAATTATTATTATTATTATCATTTTAATTTTGTCTAAGAATCTAAAGTTTGAAGTTCATAAAAGATAATCTTACATATGGATGTGAAAGATGGTATCTCACCTTAAGGGAAGAAAGCAACCTAAGATCATTCAAAACTAAGATACTAAGCTGGTTAGGTCCCATAAATTTGCGAATTTATAATATAGGAAGTTTAACAACAAATTTATTGAAATATCCATAAAATAATTTGTAAGTGCGCCAGTGATGGGTTAAAACCTATAGACACACAATGTATTAACAACAATACTGCCCAATCAGTATTTATAATTTTTTTGGAACATTAAAATCTTTGTATATTAGAAATAACAATACATGGCTTATCATGTTATTGCCCTAAAACCTTCAATCACAATTTTATCTAGATAAAGAGCTTATTTTCAAAGTGTCTCTAAATATGTGTGATATAATTTAAGGTCGCTTTTTTGCTGAAAACAAGAGTCATTTTAATGGCAACATTTAACGCATGTATGCAGTGTTTTGTTTTGAAGCCAAATGATGACAATTTGTAAATAGAATAATCTAACAATAATTGCAAACAAAATGTCCATCTCGTACAACAGACGTTTTGAAAATTATCTATCATAATAAAGAGTAATATGTTAGCGCGTGTAAAAGGAATATATGATGTCTAATTAACGGCTATATTGTAATAAAAAAATGGAAGTATATCTTCTCTACCTCATAAAATTTCGGATTAAAATGAATTCAGTAATAACTATAAATAACAACAAAGACAAAATCTAAATTGAAGCATAATTACGTAAAGCTGTTAGACAATTTTGAAGTGGAAGACGTTTTTATTGTAATTGAGACTAGTTATAAAGAAATAATAAAGTGGCAAAAAATGTAAATATTTGTATAGTGCGTAACAATCAATAGCCGTGCGTAAGAATAACGTACCTGTACACTATCCACACTTCATGGCGCGGTTCGCCCGCGCGCCGCTCACTGACTGAATAGCGGCACGGGCTGCTTCAACCCTGCACAGTGGCGACACTAGCGGACAGCAGCTTGAACCACAACAAATCCCCGGGAACACCCTTAAAGTGCGAGGGATGATTCTTTAACTTCTCGAGGACCTCAAAGGTTTGATGGACTAAAAGTAAACTAGATTCCATGTGCAATAGGCCCACAAAGATCTTGACTTACCAGCCGGTTCTGCTGGTTTCTCATTCACATGTATCTTTTAGGGATGTGGTGGACAACAGGCATTCGCACCTTGGGAAGAAGAGGGCCACAAGTGTAAAAATGTCATACATTGAGTTAAGACTATTATCTGTTAGAAAATATGGTTATAAATGTATTTCTTTATGGCCACAAGCCATGTGCAAGAAAATGGAGACAGGATAAAATTGTGTCCATATCAAAAATTGAATTTATTATACTTTTTTTAAAACTTTAATTGCGAATAATTTGGAACTAAACATTTTACTCTTCCCAAGGTATTATTTGAGAAAATAGTTCTTAGCAAACATTCGAGGACCAAAGAGAGATGAACAGACAGGTGAATGGAGAAGCATACTTAACAGTGATCTATATACTCTTTATAGGAGACCAGATATTATAACAGTTAAGTCTCGTAGACTGCGATGAGCAGGACATGTGACATGAATTGGGAATGAAATGTGGGCATGGAAACTTCTAGGAAAACCAGAGGGAAAACGCCCAGTTGGTAGACCAAGAATGAGGAGGGAGAATAGCATTAACCATGATTTGAGGGAAGTAGATTATATGATGGGAAAACATTAACTCAGGATAGAGATGTATGGAGAGCTTATGTCCGGACGATATTCTCAAATACTCGTAATCTTTTACTATTTCAAGGGAGTAACGCTATGAGGTTTATTTTAGATATTATAAGTTAGATATGCACTAGACCTACTAAAAAATAAAAAAAAAATAAAAAATAAAAAAAATTTAATGAAAAAATGAAGACATCTTAGAAGAATTACACATGGAACTTTTAGAAAACAAAATTTCTGATTATAAGTCAAGATGGATGCAACATGTTAATCGAATGGAAGATCACAGAATACCCAAACAAATGTTAAGCTATCAACCTGCAGGAAGAAGACCAGGACGTCCACTCAAAAGACTTCTGGATGGTGTTTCTCTTGAGGCCAAAACAGGTCAACAAATGGCCTAAATTAGTGAATGTACTATGATGATGATGATGATAATGATATGCACTACTCACCTCATATTTGTAGCTTTTTTTGAAGACTTAAGTTTCAATGACTTAGGCATCATTGTCAAAGAGTTAGAAAGAATTGACAATGATGCCTAAAGACACGAAACTTAAGTCTTCAGAAATGCTACAAATGTGAGGTGAGTCGTGCATATCTAACTCATAATACTTGTAATCTTGTTTAGTCTTCCGTAAAAAAATCTTGGTGTATATTTGGACCAAAATCTTAGTTGGCAGGTTCATTTAAGAGAAACTTGTAAAAAAAATATTCAATCTTCCATTCCCCAAAAGTTTAGAACATTTTCCTTCCTTCTTCATTGAAAAAAGTGATTGTCTTAACTTTGATTATACCGCATTTCGGTTATTGTGACTTACTCTTAACTGACATGAGTATCACATTCGAGCAAAGACTGCAACGAGTTCATAATGCTTGTGCACGTTATACAGGGTGGACCGCTCGAATGGACCTAATTTCAATTGCTTGTTACTGGCAAACGGTTGAAGATAGAAACTTAAAACAACGTTCATATTACAGAAAAACTCACCACGTTTTGATATCCAGATCACCACATCTCTATATGAGCCCCAGCAGTCACTGTGACGATATCAAAGCGATGAACAATTTCTTGCCAAGTACGTTGGAGTATGTCTTCTGGAATGTTCTCAATAGCCTCTATGATGCGCTCACGAAGATCACGAAGGTCTTTGACTGGGGTGGTGTAAACTTTATCTTTGACATAGCCCCAGAGAAAGAAATCCAGTGGTGTTAAATCGGGAGATCTCGGGGGCCACGCGATTGGTCCTCCCCTACCAATCCAACGGCCAGGGAAAATGTTGTCCAAAGTCGTACGAACTTCATTGGACCAGTGGGGAGGAGCACCATCTTGCTGGAAAACGATGTTAGGCTGCAGTTGTTCAATTTGTGGAAAGAAGAACTGCTCCAGCATGTCAAGATATGTGGTACCACGAACAGTTTTCTCGGCGAAGAAAAACGGTCCAATGACCTTATTATGTGACAAACTGCACCAAACATTCATCTTCGGACTATCACGAACATGCTCTTGAATAGCGTGAGGATTCTCCGATCCCCAGATCCGCACATTATGCCGGTTTACCTTGCCTGACAAATGGAAAGTGGCTTCGTCCGAGAAGAAAATCTTGGTCATGAAGTCAGGATCAGCGCCGAGACGGTCCAGCATCGTATTGGCGAATTCCACTCGTTTCGGCATGTCATTCGGCTCCAGACGTTGCACTAACTGCACTTTATATGCGTGCAGTTTGAGGCGTTTGTGGACAATCCGTTGTAATGTCGATTTTGGTATTTGAAGTTCCCGCGAAGCTCTTCTTAATGACTTCCGGGGGCTTCGCTCAAATGCGGCTTGAACATTTGCTACCATTTCATCGGATGCTCTGCGACCACCACCATGCTTCTTCAACACAGATCCTGTAGCTAATAATGTATCACGCCACTTCTTTATGCTTCTAGCAGTTGGAGCATCACGGTTAAACACACGCCGGAACTCCCTTTGAACTCTAATGATTGATTTAAACTCCGCATACCACAAAACAGCTTGCGCTTTCATCTGCGGAGTCGCCATTTTCACAAACAATTAAATCTAAGAACGAGAAACGTATCTTTGTGCCATCTACCGACAGGATTCGAAACTTGGTGAGTTTTTCTGTACTATGAACGTTGTTTTAAGTTTCTATCTTCAACCGTTTGCCAGTAACAAGCAATTGAAATTAGGTCCATTCGAGCGGTCCACCCTGTATATGCAACCTCCATAAATCAGACTACGTAACTCCAGTATTTAAAATGTTGTCTTGACTCCGATTGGAAGGCAGGTGGAAGATACATTGTCTCTGCTTCTTATACAACACTTTGTCCACCTCATCACTCCTTTATATTTCTACTCGCTTCCATTCGCTATCCTCCCACCATAACTTAAACACACGACCTTGAGAAAATTCAACTCAAACTGTTCCTCTACATTGAACATCTCACTATTCCTCATCCTTCCTTGTTTCAGCCACCCGACTCTAGAATTCCCTCCCCTTATACATCAAGGAAGTCCACCGCTGTGGTCTCGAGGTAGCACGCTGCCGTGTCACGCAGCGGGCCCAGGTTCGATCCCCGGTCGGGGCAGTTTTTCTGGGTGAGGTTTTCCCTCACCTGTAAGACAAATGTCAGGAAAACTTTAAGGCCCAAACCGTCCCCGAAATCATATGATCATCATCATCCTTCACCGGTGTGGAAAGCAACGGGAAGCTACCACACCTATAATTCCCTAGTAAAGCTACAAAGCATAGCATGAAAATGCTATGATTGCAGTGAAAGACCTGCCCTCGGGCAGAATTACTATGTATGGATATATCAAGGACTGCTCGACTCAAAAACAGTTTAAAAAATGCAATACATATTTCCTTAGACAATAATATAACCGTGTTCCATGTACACTTTCATTATTCCTTTTTATTAAACTTTCTTTACCAAGGTAATTACTTAATCAAATTATAGAATATTAATATTGTTGTTGTTATTTTATTATTATTATTATTATTATTATTATTATTATTATTATTATTATTATTATTATTATTATTATTATTATTATTATTATTATTATTATTATTATTATTATTATTATGCTGATGATGTAGTACTACTGGCCGATAGCGAGGAGATACTAAAGGCCAACACGCACACATTATTGAGTAACACTAACAAATTAGGACTGAAGTAAATATCAGTAAAACTAAATATATGGTCACACGTAGAAATACATTATATAATGGAAATGGACACTAATGACAAATGAGGGAAATTTTGAGGAATTGGCTGAATTCAAATACCTAGGAACAATAATCACAAATAGGAATGAGATGCACAAAGAAATTAAACATTGCAGAGACTTTTGATGTCCCAACTCCTTTCGAAAAACGTTAAGCTGAAAATATATAAAACTATTATTCTACCAGTTATATTATATGGGTGCGAAACATGGACTCTTACTTTAAGGGAGGAAAGGAGATTACGAGTATTTGAGAATAAAGTTCTTAGGAAAATTTTTGGACCAAAGAGAGATGAACAGACAGGTGAATGGAGAAGACTACATAACAATGAACTACATGGTCTTTATAGGAAGCCAGATATAATAAGAACAGTTAAGTCCCGTAGACTGCGATGGGCAGGACATGTTGCGCGTATGGGGAATGAAAGACGTGCATGGAAGCTTCTTGTAGGAAAGCCAGAAGGAAAACGCCCAGTTGGTAGACCAAGAATGAGGTGGGAGAACAACATTAACTATGATTTGAGGGAAGTAGATTATACAGGGAATGATTGGAAAGCATTAGCTCAGGATAGGGATGTATGGAGAGCTTATGTCCGCGCGGCCATGAACCTACGGGTTCGATAGTGCCAGTGAGTAAGTAAGTAATTATTATTATTATTATTATTATTATTATTATTATTATTATTATTACAATTTGTATTTCTTTCCATTGTCAACTTTATATTATGTAACCTGCCTTTATATATCATGTAGATTATTCATAATTATTATATATGTAAAAATTTAACCTTGGTGAAGTGGAAGAGAAGGTCTTACGGTCTTAACTCCATCAGGTAAAATAAATAAATAAATAGTAAACATGATGAGCTCCCAGCAGATACAGCTGGTTTTCTCAATCTGGTGCCGTTATTTATTCTAGCTATCCAAATTCATTATGATCCTGAGTGAGCCCCGGGTCCCTTACTGGCCGAAATTATATGAGAAAAAAATTATCCATGGAGGCTCGACTAGAGTATGTTCCATAGCTCTACGCTAAAGCATGATGCCTTCAACCACTCGGCTACGGCATGGGATGGCTACCTGACCAATTTTCAATTCAACATGCTTAAAGAGGATGTATTTCTAAGTCACTGGCACTATCGAGCCCGTAAGTTCTTGGCCGTGCGAACATAAGCTCTCCGTACATCCCTATCCTGTGCTAATGTTTCCCAATTATCCCCCTGTATAATCTATTTCCCTCAAATCATAGTTAATGTTATTCTTCCACCTCATTCTTGGTCTACCAACTGGGCGTTTTACTTTTGGTTTTCCTACAAGAAGTTTCCATGCACGTCTTTCATTCCCCATTCGTGCCACATGTCCTGCCCATCGCAATCTACAAGAGACTTAACTGTTCTTATCATATCTGGCTTCCTATAAAGACCATGTAGTTCACTGTTATGCAGTCTTCTCCATTCACCTGTATGTTCATCTCTCTTTGGTCAAAAAATTTCCCTAAGTACTTTATTCTCAAATACTCGTAACCTCCTTTCCTCCCTTAAAGTAAGAGTCCATGTTTCGCACCCATATAATATAACTGGTAGAATAATAGTTTTATATATTTTTAGTTTAACGTTTTTTGAAAGAAGTTGGGACGTCAAGAGTCTCTGTAATGCATCATAGCGCGCATTTCCAGAATTGAGCCTATGTTTAATTTCCAATCTACATCCCTGATATCGTAGTTTTCCGTTAGTCACTTCAGGGTTTAACCCGACAACTTTGGGACTAGAGCAAAAGAACCACTAGACCACCGCGGCCGATAGTATGGTTTTATTTTCCTTAAATACCCAGATAGTTTGAATCAGCAATGTACATAAAATCTGCCACATAAAATTCGCGTGGTTAAGTTTTGGAAAAATAGATGCATGCATTTTCTCTCTATAAACCCGCTGAAATCAGTTTGTATTACTCGGCCAAATTTAATCTACACGCGGAAAATATGCTAGGAATTTACTGTCGATTCTCTTTCTTCTCTTACTATGTTGCCACTTCCTGTTCCCTTGTGTTGTGTTATTTGACTGAGAGGGAAGCGCTGGTAAATACTGTGTTTTTTAAATGATCCATCACCTACAGTGGTCGTTGACCAAATGAATAATTCACCCAACCATGTTACTACTGGGGAATGAGCTGTCCCTCCTTTGCCTTCCTCATTACATGTTGCCAATTCCTGCCTCCGTGTTTTGCTGTGAGGCTGTTAATAGAGAGATGACAAAAACTGTTATTTTAAATGAACCAAAATCTTCAGCAATCGTCGAGTAAATTATTAATTTGACAACTATGTAATGATATTTCACATGTGTTTAGGGATACTAGCGCTACCGCACTTCCCCTCTAGCCGTGCAGATTTAACTTGGACGAGTAATAAGCTTGGAAGAAACGCGAGAGACTAGGGGGAAAGGTATAGTTTGATTACTCAAGAGAAGATTGGCAGGTGGAACGTGACCTGGTGCGAACAAACACCACCAGACAAAGGGGGGAGGTCTCCTCCCCTAGGTGACATTATTATCCATGCTAAATTAATTTGACAAATTAATGGAGTGGGGAAAAAAGCAAAAAGATTGTTTTATGAAAGCGAATGTTTTCTTTAGTCGTTATATTTATAGGTGTAGGCCCCTACTTGTTCCTTTTTATACATAATTCTTCGGTACGTGTATTTGTCACTCTGCTCCTCCCAAATGAATGGACCGTTTCAATGAAATTTTTTGTGTGTGTTTGATTGGGTCCCTCGATGGTTTAGATTCACAATTGGACCCTCTAAAACCATTAGCTATAGGAGTTAATCTGAAGTGAAAAATTAAAAATTGCTCTAGCGGTCACATTTTTCGATGTTTCACAACGAAACTCAGTATATCGTATTAAAATTAATCGAGGTAGGTATTATCCAAAAATGAGCAAAATCCGACAATTTGAAATGGAGGTTTGCCTGAAATCCTAAATTAAAAACTGTCTGAACAACTGGACCGATTTTGATGATTTTGTTTGCGTGTGTCTGATTGGGTTCCTCGATGGTAATATTCACAATTGGACTCTCTAAAACCATTAGGTGTAGGAGTTCACCTGAAGTGAAAACTTAAAAATCGCTCTAGCGGTCATAATTTTCGATGTTTCACAACGAAACTCAGTAAATCCTATTAAAATAAACCGAGGTAGGTATTGTCAAAAAATGAGCGAAATCCAACAATTAGAAGTGGAGGTTTACCTGAAATCCGAAATTAAAATCTAACAACCGTCATGTTTGGTTCGTCTCAGCTTATACGATACAATTTAATTGGCCATTAATATTTCATTTATTTAGGCGCAGCAGCGCACGCCGGTTATTAGCTAGTAACATAGTAAATCCCTCCCTCCTCTTCTTCAGTCCCAGTTACTCTTCTCTTGGGTAATGAACTGAACATCTCATACTGATACCACTATCCATAGTTCTTCTCTTCACCCATATACTCAAAAGATGGCAGGCTTTAATAGTTACATTCATAGACTTTTAAATATCCCTCTTTCACCCTTGGAATATAATAATGAATTGAATATTATTAAACAATTGGCTGTTAATAATGGCTACAACCCTGAAATTATAGAATGTTTTAATTAAGAAGGTTAATTACAAAAAAACAATTAACAAAGTTTTTCCTTTGCCCAAAGAAAACACAAAGAAATATGTCGTAATGTCATATATAGGCCACTTTCAAATAAAATATCTAAACACTTTAAAAAGTTAAACATTAATGTGGCATTTAAAACTAATAAACTCTACAAAATATAATAAAAAACAATAAAACCAAAACAAAAAAAGAAAATTATCAGGTGTATATAAATTGAAGTGTGGCACATGTGACAATGTCTATATAGGACAAACTGGTAGACCTTTTATATCTCGGATAAAGGAACACATGAGAGCATATAACAGAAATTTAGAAAGTTCAAAATATGCTAACCACCTATTCCAATTTAATCATTGTTTCGATCCAAATTTTGAAATGTTACATATTTGTGATAAGGGTAGAAGTTAGATCTTTTGGAGGCTGTAGAAATTAATAAATTTAAAAGTAGTAAAAAACTGTTAAATTCTCAACTTGATTTGAATGAATCCCCTTTGTTAAATTAGAAAAAATAAATAAATATTGTTGTATTGTTGCTTAGATCAGTTGGAACACAATTCATAATTTGTTAACATGTCTGAAGAAGGTACAGTGTACCGAAACAGCTGTCACTGAATTATATAATAAATATGAAAATCAAATAAAACTACGTTTTATTTTTTTTCAATTAATGAACTGAAACTTAGTTTTATATATATATTACCGCTGGTGAAACATTCAGCACAGTAATACTGACAAAAATTAATGACTCAATCCGAAAGTCCCGTATTCTGAGTATTGTTATGGCGAGAGAAATTGTTTAAGAGTGTTCTAATATCACCCACTGCACTTTACGTGCTTCGCGTTCCGCGCTAGGCGGATAGATGGCGTTAATTTAGTCTATTTTCTGTTTTCGCACCACTTTGGCAGACCACTTTAAGTAGATTAAGGGCCGCATGCAAATACATTAGTCTCTACTCAAATTACTTCCAATCACTGGTGAGCTGAGTCACCGTGAGCAAGTGCAAAGATCGAATTAGCGACCCACTAACTGGTCATGCATGAAAGTTGTCGTTTTCGTAATATTGGTAAGAAATTACCCAGAATTCTCAGCGATAAAACCACTTCCGTTATTTTCGTCTGCTAGAGGAACGCATTTACGCTTGCGTCCCGCAAATAATACCGTATACAACGACGTCTGCGTCGCGCAATATTACGCCGATTCTCCTGTTCTTCCAGTTGAATTCTTTGGTAGACTCTATCAAATTCCGCTTCTCCGCGTATACCGAAAACATGATCGAAGTCTTCAAGGTCCGACATCTTGGATAAAGCAGCAAAGTACGCGGCAAGGTTTCAAACACCATCGGTTCCCATCGGGTTGCTCACGATTCGTTTCTCTGCTAAGTCACCTCGCCAGGTAGCTAAGGAATTTCAACAATTATTATCGCATGAACAGATTTTTGAGTACGCAAAAACGTATTTGGATGCAACTTTCTCAGCAGAGTACAGGCAGAGAACGACTTTTACGGTCTAATGCGTTCATAGATTCGAGCCTAAGTGTATTGTTGCATTGTGTACAGAGAGAAGTGTAGGATGAGAGTATGTTTATGTTTGTGTAGTGTAAAGTGTGCTGTATGAAGCATAATGATGAAGAGAAGGGGAAAGGCGAACCCAGTGCCGGAACATAGCCTCCTCCTGTTGAACAGAATCAAGAGGCCACCAGGTTTAACATTCTCATCCAATATTTTTTTATAAATATCATTAAAATTCACACTCAAATTGATCTTTTCACTATAATTTATGAAAATATCAATGTTTCACTTACCACAATCACATGATTCGTCAAGATACCTTCAAATCTCTTTAATAGCAGGCCTATATTACTATGCGAGGTTGGGAAGTGGTTTTTACAGAATCGAGGAAATTGTAGAATGTATATTATTAAAAATATTAATTTTACAATACAATAGACATAGCTTGTCTCTTTTGCCTAATGCGAATGAAATGAGCTGAAAATTAATAAGACACATTACACTGAATATAAAGAAAAACATTTTTTTTTAAACAACTAAAGAAAAGTTAATGATTATATGAAATTATTATAAACTATCTTTACAGATGTTCCAATTGAGAATATATAAAAATTGTAGAAAAACAATTTATTAAAACAGGAAAGTGGATTGGTATAAATATTTGCTTGGCCATGACACATGGGAGGTTCCTTTCAATTCCCATGGCAACCATTTTGTTTACTTGACTTGAACCCAAACGTCTCGATAGAAATTACACTTAGCCTATAGCGTGGTCACAACACACTATCTTCATTACATAGAATGACAGAAAACTGTTATCTAGTACTAACAGACTGCACATTCTCTATGTTCAATGGTTCATAAAATTCCCCCCAAAAAAATAATCTAATTTATTAAATATGAATAATTGTAATGACTTTCCCAAGGCTTGGCTGTCATAACTTGAGCTTATGCAGATTGTTGTTCTTATAGCCTGAAATTTAACATCAATGCAAGAAATGTTGGATATAACACAGGTCAACATGATTTTTGTCTCATGAGTACCAATAGTTGTACTTAATGTAGTTTTTTATCGTGTTTTCAAATATGTATTCAGAATTTCTCCATCACCTACAGTTTTTTATTATTTCAATTTCAATTAATGGATTTAAATAATTATTTTTTAATAAACTTTTTTTTGTCCATTTGTCCATCTTGACACACTGAATGATGATCACGGGGAACACTTTCATCAGAAGATTTCAGCTATGGAAAGAGATATCAAGGCAAATGGAATCCTAATATGCTGGCCGATTATTGTTGGACCATCAAGAGGGATGCTCCACAGGCAAAATATAGCAGAAAATCATAATTTCTTACTTTCTAGGTGAGTCCGAATGTTCGAATATTGTGTAGTTACAAATGTAGAAAATATTAAAGTGTTTGAAATTATTAATCAAGTTATGAAACCATCCCTTGTACAAAAAAAAAACACCAGATTACGTTTATATAACATTTTGGCTAGACCAGTGTTGACCTTTGGTAGTGAAGCATGGACACTAAAAAGACAACATGAAAGCAGAATAACGGCTTGTGAAATGAGATTCGTGCACAGAACAGCGGGTTACACCAGATGGGATCGGAAAAGGAACACCGATATCTTAAAAGAATTGAAGACTACGCCAATTTCGGAATATATTAAACAGTACCAACTAAATTGGAAATTATCTAGAAAGAATGAGTTCAAATCGGATCCCCAAAGCTGTTTATAATTATATACCCAGAGAAAGAAGAACACTGGGCCATCCTATGAAACGCTGGAGGGAAAATTTTCTATAGGATCGTAACAGGCTTGGCATAATACTTGGAAGGAAGAAGAAGAAGAAATTATAAATGCCTGTCTCTCGGAAACCTTGCGCGATGGAGAAAAAACCGATATCATATTTGAATTTTTAGGAGAAAAAATACTATCAGAATCACATATTTTTCTTTCTGAGACAAAAAAAGTTTCTCTTTTGTTGCTCAGTGTAATTCATACTGAAGGATCAAAAGTTGGGTTAATAATTTGACGAAAATAAAGAGAATACATGAATATGTCTCTGTCTAATAAATGTTTGAGTCAGATAAACATCTTACTTCATAACTTTATAATTTAACATTTCAAGATGAGCTGGTATATCAAAGAAAATCACAAATTTTACAAAACAGCGGGGATAATTAACAGTATAATGAAACCATCTTTAGTACAGAAGAACACAAGATTACAGCTTTATAAGGTTCTCGCAAGACCAGTATTAAGATATGGTAGTGAAGCATGGACAATACAAAAAAGAGATGAAAGCCGAATAACAGCAAATGAGATGAGATTTATGCGCCGTACAGTACAACAGGCTATACAAAGTAGGACCATAAAAGAAATGAGGAAATTATGGAAGAGTTGGATGTAGAACCCATTCTTCAGCATATACAAAACTACCAGAACAACTGGAAAGCCCATCTTCAACGAATGCCGTCTCATAGAATTCCAAAAGCCATATTTCGCTACTGCCCCCAAGGCAGATGATCGCTGGGACGTCCAAAAAGCGTTGGATGGAAAATTCCTCTTTGAGACCGTAACAGGCCACACGGCCCAATACTTGCATGGATGATGATGACTTCATAACTTTGTACAATTCTTGAGAACATTCTACTAGGGCATAAGTAATGACAACATTGCTGTAAATCAGCGATCCTAGTGCTGACCATTGTAATCTTGTAGTTTATTAATTATTATGAGTTAGTTATTTTTGACTCACCTCATATTTAAAAAAAATCATAATAAAAGAAACCTCATTATGTTATTTCCTACAAATATTAAATTGAAAAAAAATGAGTCAAAATAACTATGTATGTAATTAATATATTTGGTCTGCACATTCTTACAGAAAAATTATGAGTTAGAGAGAAAACACATAATTGAGGTTGCAAAAAGAAACAGTTTCAGTGAAAAAATTATACACAAAAATGGAGAAATAAAAAAAAAACAAAAATTGAGGAACGAAAGCACTCTTCAGATAGAAAAAACCAAAAGATAAGAAATACAGGAAATTCACATATCACCCTTGGGCACACAATAAATTTCAAAAGATTTTTGAAAAATGTAATATTAGTTTAGTACCAAAGAATGGTTAAATTTAAATAAACTAATAAAAACCAATAAAAATGAAAATATATTGATGATGGTAAAAAAATCAGGAATATATCAAATAAATTGTGCAGACTGTGATAAGATACACATCCATCCATCCACAGTAATTCTGCCCAAGGGCAGGTCTTTCGCTGCAGTCATAGCATTATTTCATGCTATGCTTTGCAGCTTTACTAGGGAATTGTAGGTGTGGTAGCTTCCCGTTGCTTTCCACACCGGTGAAGGATGATGATGACAATCATGATAAGGATGATGATGGCTGGATGATTTTTGGGGATCATTGGGCCCTAAGCTTCCTGACATTTGTCTTACAGGTGAGGAAAAACCCTGACAAAAACCTCACCCAGGAGCCTGTCCCGGGAATCAAACCTGGGCCCATTGCATGACAAGGCAGCATGCTACCTCAAGACCACAGCAGTGGACAAGATGTACATAGGGAAAACAAAAAGAAATTTAACCATTAGAACTAAAGAACACATAAGAAATGTAAAAAAAAAGGGGGGAAGTAAAAAATCTGCAGTGGCTGCCCACATCTGGTCAGAAAAACACAAAATAGATGTAAACACAAAATTAATAAAAAAGTTAGAAAACAAAAATGAACTCATATGGGAAAAATCTACATACAGAAGAACAAGGAAAGAATTATGAATTTTGAAATTCCCGGAGAAAGGAACCTCATTAGCAAGTACAGTGGACCACAGACAGGAGTCAAGAATCAGGGCTGTAACTTGAGAAAAATCAATCTGTAATCACCGATGATGGGGCTCAGAAGCCTTGAAACATATGTTCAACAAAAACAACCGTAAGAGGTAAGAATGTACAGACCAAATATCTTAATTATTAAATCTTCTTCTTCTTCACTTCCTGGTTTAGGCAAGAGTTGCCTGTTCCGTCTTCACTAATAGATCTAAGACCATCTCTTCCGAGGACGTCCGACATCTCTTCTTCCTCTAGGAAAATAATGGAAGATTTTATTTGGTAATCTTCTTTCTTCCATTCTTTCTACATGTTCTTTCCACTGTATCTTGTTGTTAAATATCTTTTCTTTTATGGAGTAGATCTGCAGTTCTTCACGGATATCCTCGTTTCTTATCTGGTCCATTCTATTTGAAGAGAAAATTATACGCTCAGACGGGACTTGAACCCGGGACCTTTGGTTCTCTAGACCAAGTGCTCTACCAACTGAGCTACCTGAGCAAGTACCGATCTAAACGCAAATCTTCTCTATATACATTGTAATTCCCGTCCACCAAATGCTGTGAAGCCATGCTTCTATCTTGCAAATGACGGCTCCTTTATTAGAGAGACATATTTGGGAATTATACATTACAGCCAGTACGGCTTTTTCCAAGTTTTTATTATTGATTTCGTACATCTCAATGATGGATAAATCATATTTGAAGAGAAAAATTATACGCTCAGACCGGGACTTGAACCCGGGACCCTTGGTTCTCTAGACCAAGTGCTCTACCAACTGAGCTACCTGAGCAAGTACCGATCTAAACGCAAATCTTTCTCTATATACGGTCTGAGCTTATAATTTTTCTCTTCAAATATGATTTATCCATCATTGAGATGTACGAAATCAATAATAAAAACTTGAAAAAAGCCGTACTGGCTGTAATGTATAATTCCCAAATATGTCTTCTTAATAAAGGAGCCGTCATTTGCAAGATAGAAGCATGGCTTCACAGCATTTGGTGGACGGGAATTACAATGTATATAGAGAAAGATTTGCGTTTAGATCGGTACTTGCTCAGGTAGCTCAGTTGGTAGAGCACTTGGTCTAGAGAACCAAGGGTCCCGGGTTCAAGTCCCGGTCTGAGCGTATAATTTTTCTCTTCAAATATGATTTATCCATCATTGAGATGTACGAAATCAATAATAAAAACTTGGTCCATTCTAGTGCAGCCTTTGACTCTTCTTAAAAATTTCATCTCGGCTGCTTGGATTTTACTTTCTTGTTTGGTAGTGGTAATCCAAGATTCACTCTCATACAAAAGGACAGGGACAGCCATTGTATTATAAAATTTTAATTTTGTTTGTTTATGGGCTTTATTATATTTCTATTTATTGTACCACAAATAGCTTGAAACTGATGTGTTTTGTGTTCAATATCTTTATCATACCCATAGCTGATGTCACATCCTAAATATTTAAAGTGGGATACTTGTTCAATAATTTCGTCTTTAATTACTATTTTTGCACGCAGAGTATTTTTTCCACAAAATGCCATTACTTTTGTTTTACTTATTGAAATTTTAAAATTATAATCGCTACATGTTGCATTTAGTTTGTAAGCAGCCAATTGTAACAGATCTTCATCATGGTGTAGTAAGACTAAATCATCGGCGAAAAGTAAGTTATTAATACTTGAGTTATTGTTCAATCTAAGGCCATTGTCCATTATAATTTTCCATTGTTTCATAATGTCGTCGATATATATATTAAAAAGAGTGGATGATAGACTACACCCTTGTCTAACTCCTCGATCTATTAAAATTTCTTCTGACCTTTTTCCATCAGTTTTTATCACAACTTTAGTTTCTTCATATAAGCCTTAATTATTAAATAAACCTCTTAATTTTACTTCCTATTGATTTAAAAAAAAAACTATGCATGTGTATGAAGCTAATGCTCTGGCATTAAAAACAAAGTTATTTTCCTTGTTGCTTCTCAATACTTGGATGTCACATCTTGAAGAACTGCACAGTTTGTTAAATGTTCTCTGTACATTTCCACACAATATACACTCAGGAGTCCACCGCTGTGGTCTCGAGGTAGCGTGCTGCCTTGTCAGTGGGCCCGGGTTCGATCCCCGGTCGGGGCAGTTTTTCTGGGTGAGGTTTTTATCGGGGTTTTTCCTCACCTGTAAGACAAATGTCAGGAAAACTATAAGGCCCAAACGGTCCCCGAAATCATATGGCCATCATCATCATCCTTATCATTATCATCATCATCATCCTTCACCGGTGTGGAAAGCAACGGGAAGCTACCACACCTACACAATTCCCTAGTAAAGCTGCAAGCATAGCATGAAAATGCTATGACTGCAGTGAAGGACCTGCCTTCGGGCAGAATTACTATGGATGGATACACTCAGGAGACATTAATACACCAATTCTATGAAGATGTTTTCATGTCCTGCAGTAAGCCTCAGTATAGCACTGCAGATTTTCGTGGTAGTTCCAGAATTATAGATGGATTTTCTAACAGTATTTTATATTTCTTTTTCTGACTTTTCAATTAAACTGTAATTGTAATTATCATTATTTTTTTCTTTATAATTCTTTCAATCGATTCATTAGAAAATGCATTTGTTACTTTCTGCTTAGTTTTACATCCTTTTTTTGCAAGTATATTACTTACTTACTTACTCACTGGCACTATCGAACCCGTAGGTTCATGGCCGCGCGGACATAAGCTCTCCATACATCCCTATCCTGAGTCAATACTTTCCAATCATTCCCTGTATATTCTACTTCCCTCAAATCATAGTTAATGTTGTTCTCCCACCTCATTCTTGGTCTACCAACTGGGCGTTTTCCTTCTGGCTTTCCTACAAGAAGTTTCCATGCACGTCTTTCATTCCCCATACGTGCAACATGTCCTGCCCATCGCAGTCTATGAGACTTAACTGTTCTTATTATATCTGGCTTCCTATAAAGACCATGTAGTTCATTGTTATGTAGTCTTCTCCATTCACCTGTCTGTTCATCTCTCTTTGGTCCAAAAATTTTCCTAAGAACTTTATTCTCAAATACTCGTAATCTCCTTTCCTCCCTTAAAGTAAGAGTCTATGTTTCGCACCCATATAATATAACTGGTAGAATAATAGTTTTATATATTTTCAGCTTAACGTTTTTTGAAAGGAGTTGGGACATCAAGAGTCTCTGCAATGCATAATAGCATGCATTTCCAGAATTGAGCCTATGTTTAATTTCTTTGTGCATCTCATTCCTATTTGTGATTATTGTTCCTAGGTATTTGAATTCAGCCACTTCCTCAAAATTTCCCTCATTTGTCATTAGCTGTCCATTTCCATTATATACTGAATTTCTACGTGTACCATATATTTAGTTTTACTGATATTTACTTCCAGTCCTAATTTCTTAGTGTTACTCAATAGTGTGTGCGTGTTGGCCTTCAGTATCTCCTCGCTATCGGCCAGTAGTACTACATCATCAGCATATTGCAAGTATATTAGCTCTTTCATTCCCATGTATTGCACAATGGGCTGGGATCCATTGTAAGACTATATGTTTACCAAGTTCCTCAATAGTCTAAACCACGTTTTCTATTCCTAATATTTTTCTCATTTTTGGATACATGGTTAATGCTATGGCCTGAATCGCAGCTATTGAATCTGATGGAATGGCAATATTTTTCCAATATTGCAGCCAATTAATTGTTTTTGTAAATTAGGAGTAATCCACAATACAGTGTTTCTCCTTCAACCCAAAATAATTTCTCGCCAGAGGTTCCTGTCTCGAGCATCTTCTTCCCTCAGATCTCTAGCTTCCATACTTCTCCTAACTCCATCCATCCAATGTTCTCTAGGTCTGCCTCTTCCACTTCTTCCATTAGCTTTCCAATTAAGGATCTTCTTTGGTATGTTATTTTTTTAAGCGAGAAATTAATAGCTTCAATTTCACCATCAAAATTAGTAGTATTTCTTCCAGCATGTTTATAAAAGGAGAAAGAATGGCATGTTTCACCTGCCCCTGCTCTACTCTCATCTAAGAGAGATCCATCTGCATAGATGTGTGTCCAGTTTTTAGAAGGGAGTCAAAATAAATAACTCATAATTAAAGAAACCTCAGAGTGTTAAGATTAAATTAAAATACTTCATACCTCACCTTATATCCAATTGTCTAATTATACTGCAGTTTCAAAGCCTTGGCAGCTTCATCTTCAGTAATTCCTCGTCGACTGATGTTATGTCGGTCAGAAGAACTACTACTTCTTCCCTCTGTTGGTGGACCGATAAACCTCCAGATCCAGTCAGAATCCGCGAGAATTTCGATGTTCATAAGTTTTTCTTTCTTGTTTTTTTTAATGTGGATTTTTTCCCAAACCGTGAGTTCTTTTTGTTTTTCTATTTGTTTAATTAGACTGGCTTTTGATTCAATTAAATGTTTTTCAGACCAAGCTTGAGCAGCTACTGCTGACTTTTCTACTTCTCCATTTTTGACAATTTCTATGATGTTCTTTCACCCTTGTTTTCAAATTTATTTTTGTTTTTCCTATGTAAATTTCATCACAATCCCTCCATTTGATCCGATAAATTCCTGATTTGTGAAATAAATAATACATTTAAAAGACAAAAATTAATTAATAAAAGCACACTTCTAGAACTAACAGGAGAAAAAAATAAAATTCAAGAAATTCACTTACCATCCATTGAAACACAAGTGTCAAAAAATTTTCAAAAAGTTTAATATAAGATTGACACCGAAGAACGAATACAGCCTAAATAGGATAATTAAAACTAATAAAAATGAAAAGAAAAAAAATGAAGAAAACAAATCAGGAATTTAATAGATCAAATGCAGGGATTGTGATAGGGATTCTGAAGATAATGTTTTTAGTTAAGGTAGAATTTAGTTCCGAAACTAGTTATAATCAAATAAGAAGAACAATATGAGGTGAGTGATAAACATATTCTACCTTAATGAATATACCTCATAGTGAGAATTCCTAAAATAAGTAATTTTTCAGTTATTACATTTATTTTTCCAGGAGTTGTTTTCATATGGAGCTAAGGGCGCACAATGTTGGAATAATGCCAGTAAACACCTGCGCCCTGAATGTTGTTTATTAGTGAGCCATCTGTGTACACTCTTAACAATTTATTTTATGGGCATCTTTCTTCTAGAATCTGAAGTGCTATTGATTGTTGAAGTTCTGGAGGTTTAAGGAGGTCATTGATTGGTGAAGTAAAACTCTATGACGCTCTATATCTAGGTCATATCATCATCATCCTCTTATCATGTCCTCCTTTCGGAAGGTCAATTCCAAATATGCCTCCAACCATCTCTATCTTTCCATGCTTGTAAACTTTTCTTCACCTGGTTAACCATCTTTCTCGTGGTCATTTCCTTGAATCTTGAGATTTAACAGTCTTTGTGGTAGTCTTTCCTTTTCCATTCTTTTTAAATGTTATAGCAGGATTTTAATATCATAATAAATATGAAAGTTAAAGTTAATAATCTTATACTTTAAAATTCTTTTAATATTTAAATGTCATCATCATCATAGTACATTCACGAATTTAAGCCATTTGTTGACCTGTTTCGGCCTCAAGAGAAACACCATCCAGAAGTCTTTTGAGTGGACGTCCTGGTCTTCTTCTTCCTGCAGGTTGATATCTTAACATTTGTTAGTCTTGTTTGGGCATTCTATATTTAAATGTAACTTAAATAAAGAAAAACATCTAAATAATTCATTGTTGTTCATTGTTGAATAAAAATGTCTCAGTAACAATTAAAGAAATTGTATTACATAACAGTCTTTCTAAATAATGCTTTTAAAATTGTTTTAAGTCATTGTTGACAGAACTATATAGCTTTCTGTTATAACTGTAATAATAACACCTGCCTACCTTCATATTTTTAAATGAAAGTATACTAAACTCTGATTGGATGTTAAAACAATTAACTTTTTGATTTAACGAATCAAATTTAAACATTATATTAACAAATAGATTTTAAAATATAACATCATGTGATGTAATAATGTTCTTTAATTCTATTAAAGAATTACATAGTCATTCAGCATATAACTTTCAACAAACATAGAAGCATTAAGAGTTCTCCTGTTAAAATGTGATATTTAATACAAGAAGAATAGTTGACTCAAGAAAAGAAAATAATTTATTTTAATTGACGGTGAAGAATAATACCACTTAAATTTACTAAATCTGCTGGGAACCTACAAAATGAATACATTTATAACTATTTCTACAAGAATCAGTTATTAGTGATTTTTAAAGTGTTTTCCTATCCTGTGTACCGAACTTCCGACCTTGAGAAGAGATTTCAGCTCTACCGAAAATCAAATCCAACCTGAACCAGTAATTCTTTTTGGGACACTAATCCTTCAAAATGTTACTACAACATCGGGCATGAAGAGAGTTAGCTGCTTCAAAACATCGCCACAATATGGGAAACAATTACTTATTCAAAATTGTCGCCACAACGAGGGGCATAATGAAGATCTTACTAAAATACTTCTTCAATATTCAAACCATTTTAGTCTATTTTTTTCTATGGCTGATGTTAATTTTCTACATTTAATGTTTGTCATTCCTTATTCTATCTCTCCTTGTTTTATGTACCATTCCACATAAGAATTTCATTTCTGTAGCTTGGATTCTGCTCAAGTCCTTCTTTGTATTGTCCAAGTCTCAGCTGCATGTGTTAGAACTGCTTTGAAATAAGTTTTATACATTGCCATTTTACTCTTGGTGAGTTATCTTTATTCCAGACACTACAATTTTTTATTTAATGACATTCTCTAAGATCATTAGCATCACAATTCAAGTCTAGAATATCCATCCATAGTAATTCTGCCCGAAGGCAGGTCCTTCACTGCAATCATAGTATTTTCATGCTATGCTTGCAGCTTTACTAGGGAATTGTGTAGGTGTGGTAGCTTCCCATTGCTTTCCACACCGGTGAAGGATGATGATGATAATGGTAAGGATGATAATGATAAGGATGATGGCCATATGATTTCGGGGACCGTTTGGGCCTTAAAGTTTCATGACATTTGTCTTACAGGTGAGGAAAAACCTCACCCAGAAAAACTGCCCCGACCGGGGATCGAACCCGGGCCCGCTGCGTGACAAGGCAGCACGCTACCTCAAGGCCACAGCGATGGACTGTCTAGAATATAGTTAGAGTTAACTAATTTTGCTCAGAAGTCTATTTTTCAGGCTTCAAGTTCTTTTACGTGCCATAAATTTATAACATGATACTCATGGATTTAATTATCTTTACAAAGGAACACATACTGAGGATTTGTACGTTCTGAAAAACCAATAAATCCCTATCAAGTATGGACTTGTAAACATGGAACCAGAGTTGAGTACGGTGAACCACTAGTCCAGCAGAATCCACTTAATCAGTAGCAAAATATATTATATTAAGTCAGTGTGAGGTAATTTTCAGTGTCTGCTAGAAGAATGAGTGAAGATCTGTAATAAATTTTCAAAAATCTTTTCATGAGAATAACTTCAATAGATACATGCGTTCAGAATTTGCTAAAAACAACCAGAGCAGAAACAAATTTTTTTGCTCCCAATGGGAGTCAATGACCAATCACGTTTCAATGAATTTTGTTTTACAACCAATCACAGTTGTGTTTCATCTCAATATTTATTGAATTCTGTTTACCAAAATAAAGAAAGCTCCTCCTTTTTAATATTTTGAACAGGTCAGAGCATTATTTTCCAGTGATTGTCCCTCCAACAAATACATTGAATATAGCAAATAATGAACAGATTTCTTCGAACTATATATTTGATAATTATGTGTTCAATAATTGTGTTTTTAAATAATGATTTTACTGAGTTTTTTTACTAAAAAAAATAAATAATAACCTATAATGTTGCTTATAATATACAGTTTGACATGTTTCATTTTTCTC